>OW240922.1:126941183-126956438 GCA_933207985.1 Pelobates cultripes | reverse complement strand
AGAATCACAAGACCCAGACCTACATTTTGATGCATAGTATGTCTCTGAAATATTAAAAATGAAGGCACAGTCGCAGTTTAGAAATTGCGCTTCATATTTAAGCTGGCTGGAGTGGAGTTTCAATGAATGTCAATGGACGGCGTGAGTGGCCATAGTCCTCATAGTTTTCACACTATGACCAATAATACTAATAATAATAAATAATAACAATTATAATAATAACAATAATAATACTAATAATAATAAATAATAATAATAACAATAATAATAACAATAATAATAAATAATAATAATTAATAATATTAACATTAATAACAACAATAATACTAATAATTAATAATACTAATACTAATAATAATAATACTAATAATAAATAATTATAATAATAACAACAATAATAATAATAACAATAATACTAATAATAATAAATAATAACAATAATACATAATAATAATAATAATAATAATAATAACAGGCCAAGTGATTATATTCAGCATTTTATTTATGATTAATGATTTTATTAACAGTGATTATATTCAGCATTTTATATATTATTAATGATTTTATTAACATCAATTATAGTCAGCATTTTATTAACAGTGATTATATTCTGTATTTTATTAATGATTTTATTAACAGTGATTATATTCAGCATTTTATTTATTATTAATGATTTTATTAACAGCGCTTATAGTCATCATTTTATTAATGATTTTATTAACAGTCATTATATTTCTCATTTTAATTATGATTTTATTATGATTTTATTAATGATATTATTATGATTTTATTTACAGTGATTATATTCAGCATTTTATTAATGATATTATGATATTATTAATGGCATTATTATAATTTTATTAATTATATTATTCATGCTATTAGGTGAATTTGTGTCGCTGATTCTGACTATGAATTGCATTTTTATAGTTTGGCTCTAACTGTTTAGATAATGGATGCCCCATTTAAAAATGCAAATGCATTCATGTCCAGATCTCTGTCCAGAAGAGCACAGTTCTAGAACAGCTAAAATACTGCACAAAACCATCCGACTCCCCGGTCTCTGGGAGAAAGTCAGATAGTTAGATAGATAGACATAGATAGTCAGAGAGAGAGATAGACATAGATAGTTAGAGCGAAAGTGAGAGATAGACAGACAGACATAGATAGGTAGATAGATAGATAGAGAGATAGATAGATAGTGAGATAGATAGATACAGATAGTTAGAGAGAGAGAGAGAAACATAGATAAAGCGAGAAAGAGACAGACATAGATAGGTAGATAGAGATAGATAGATAGATAGATAGATAGATATAGATAGACATAGATAGAGCGAGAGAGACATAGATAGGTAGATAGAGAGAGATAGATAGAGTGAGAGACAGACAGACATAGATAGATAGATAGATAGAGATAGATAGAGTGAGAGACAGACAGACATAGATAGATAGAGTGAGAGACAGACAGACAGACAGACATAGATAGATAGATAGATAGATAGATAGAGTGAGAGACAGACAGACATAGATAGATAGATAGATAGATAGATAGATAGATAATGCATATATATAAGATGAACATTTTACCACATTAAATCTTCTTAAGCAATAAAACCAATATCTTACAACATTTATTCTATTTATATATTCAATATATGTTTATATCTGTGTACCATTGCATATCCATTATATGCACACAAACAATTCTCTAAACATGGCACCATTTGAATAGAAACCCTTCCTCACACACATTCCTTACAATCCCCGTCAGGGTTATTTACTAAGGTGAGAATATAATGTGAATTTCTGGGACAGGGCTGGCGAATTGGAAGCATAACTGACTTGGAGAAATGTTTCCATTTTGGCTATTTTAAATGTAAAATTCACTATGAAGTATCCCATACATGCCTGCACACCCCTTGTACACACAGAGTTGTATTTGCATGTCTTTATATATGTATATATATATTTGCATTCAGACATCTAACAAAGACTTATCGCATGACACAGCTCTCAGTGATTCTCAGCAGGATTTGTTCCTGGGTTTTGCTATGTAAACGAGATTAAAACACATACATTTATCAACAATACAATTCCTTAATTCATTCAACATACAAAAGACTGAGTTCACAAAGCTCTCCTATAATTGCTCATCCCCATTTAATTACCAGACTGCTGGCTCTGACGGTGGGACAGCCCTGTCTCCCTCACACAGAGATTTTTGGGCATGTGACATCATCACACTTTTTGGGCATGTGACATCATCACCTTTTCTGTAGATGGACCATAAAGATTAATGCAGACATGGCTACAAAGTAAATCAAAGCCCAGCAGCTATTCTGGTCCATAGTACAGGAAGTGACATCCTTAGGGGCAGACGTGAATTCAGAAAACGCAATACTAACATGCCACGATTTTGGCAGGACAGTTTCTCCCTCCAGACTTAATTCCCATGTCCCATGTGATGAAAGCACCTTCGTCACTTGTACTTGGAGAGGCCTGCTTGCCAGCCTCTTGCCCTGTGACTATGGCCCCTGGGATATATTGCCCTTTAAAAACACTATTTGGGCATATTGGATTTTAAAGGCACTGTTTCTGCCCCTTGGACTTTTAACTGGAACAGATTCAAACATGTGGCGGCGGCCATCTTAAATTGTCCAAGAGTGTTTTCTGGTCGAGTGTATGGAACTGTTTTGGGCATGGGACCATGTGAACAGTGGGGCAAAAATAAGACTTCCAGGAAATTCCTGAACCCCTGAACCGATCTGGGTGATTTTTGGATATGTTGTTCACCCAGATCGGGGCTATCCGGGGATGTGGGGATATGTTGTATTTTTGGGTTTGTAAAAATGTATGTTTTTTTCTGCTTATGGTTAATTGAGTTAGTCCATTGTCTTAGTTAATTGTATCACAGGCCGAGGGGAGGGCTTGTGTGCTGTATGTGGGAGTGTCGGACAGTGTTGTATTGTTCTGATTGGTTTGTGTCCTGTGCGTGCCTGTGTTCCATCAGGTCCAGGGGGTGTGCCTCAGGCCTGAGGAATTGTATAAATTGTGAGTGCTGGCTTGCATTAAACAGACCTGCTTTACCCCTTCATGAAGTCTTGGCTCATGTTTGGGGGATTGGAGAACTACACTCTGGGGATTGCTATAATCACTACACTCCCAAAAGTATAATCACTAGCTCTTGTAAGAGCTGTTCCTGTTCCTGTTGATTTAAGGAGAGTTTCACCCACTGGAAGCTGGAGCCCAGTCTTGGGTCAAAGGTTGGGTGGAGGACGGCAAAACCCCAACTAAGCTGTGGCGGTTCGTGGGGTTTGCAGTGGTTATGGTGTTGAGTGCAGTGCTGATGGTCCGTGACGAGCACTAGGAGCATCATTTGACAGAGGCACCCAGTCGGGGTGGCAGGCGTTCCATTACAGTTTAGGGACACCAGGGGACTGTGCCCAACAAGCATAGAGTGAACGCATTGTTGTGCCCCCCGCAAGGTCTGCCCTAAACGATGGACATGCATACACCCCAGGCTGACCTGCCAGTAATTCGAGGGGACCTCTACCCTCTCCGGGCAGTTCTGCTCATGTTTGGGCAGCACTAGTGTCGAGATCGCATCAGTGGTCCGCCCTTTAGCTCCCTCCCACCAGCGTCCTGATTATATGGATACCGGAGTTGAGACGTATGTATTAAGCTTTTAAGTGTTACTCCAAGCACCATGAAATGCTGTATATACGTAGGGCTGTATTTAATATTAAATGGGCCCTGGGCAAGATCCTGAGGATGCCCCCCTTCCACCCCCATTCATAGTATCTGTAGTTTGGGGGGGATAAGGGCTGTAATATGGGGGAATAGGGACTGCTTTGAGGGAACTGGGGCTATTGTTAGGGAATATGGGCTGCAGTGGAGAGACAAGGGCTTTAGTGGGGAACAGTGGCGTACTAAGTTGGGGGCGGAGGAAGCGGTTTGCCCCGGGTGCCACTCACTAGAGGTGTGCCCGGGACGCACTTTGACAGGGACAGGGCCGCTTGCAGGAGTCTCCACGTTTAGCAGCAGCATGTCCTCTCTTGGATCGCAAGAACAGAGGACATGCTGCTGCTTGTGCTCAGCAAGGGTTAATTCAGACTGACACATAATAACAGCAGGTAATACTTAGCATAACAAGGCACAGAAACACAATAAATAAAACACATACAAATAATACAAACATCACTTATTAACTTTATAACCAAACATCTCCGGTCTTTAAACCCCCAGATCATTAACCAAACATCTCCGGTCTTTAAACCCCCAGAGCATTAACCAAACATCTCCGGTCTTTAAACCCCCAGAGATCTAACACATAACTCACCAGAGTTCCGCCCTATTAGCCAGAACTTAAACAAAATGATAACAAAACTCAGCCAGTCCACCCCCCCTTTAAATTAGGCAGGTGACCTCAACCCCACACACTGCAACATGCCAGTAATGCTGCAGCCCACCCCACCAGACCACGGCCTTATCGATGATGCACTGCAAATCATTATTAGAAATATCCAACCCAACATCAGATAAATGAATGCCATCCCTTATAAACAAGCCTTCTCACTGCCCTTCAATGTCAATGAATAGCCTGAAATAAAACCCCCAGGGCTTCCCTCAGCCTGGCTTCAGGAGAAACCCCAGAGCAGAACTCACCAGTTGAATTGACCATTCCCTCCCAGGGTGCAGTATGCGAGGTGCCAGCTTGCTCACCGACTTCAAAGACTGGTACTTGCCCCATTTCAGCCACCGGAGCGAGGTGCCAGCTTGCTCACCGACTTCAAAGACTGGTACTTGCCCCATTTCAGCCACCGGAGCGAGGTGCCAGCTTGCTCACCGACTTCAAAGACTGGTACTTGCCCCATTTCAGCCACCGGAGCGAGGTGCCAGCTTGCTCACCGACTTCAAAGACCGGTACTTGCCCCATTTCAGTCACCGGAGCAAGGTGCCAGCTTGCTCACCAACTTCACTGACCGGTACTTGCCCCAGGATTTCTTCTTCCTTTTCCCTGGAGCTTTAGCTTTCTTGCTCCTTCTGGTGGATGACGGGGAATAAATAACTCTTGACTTACAAATCCTCTTCTTTCTTCCATGAAGTAACCTTCTGTCACTCAGGCAAACAGACATTTGATCTCCTCCTCGGAGTCTTCCCCTCTAGCAGCTTCCTCCTCCTCAGGGTCCATGATATCCGGTAATAAATCCTGTGGGCGTGAATCCATTTGAGAGGAAGGGGCAGTCAAAAGGCAGTGCATAAGCCATTCAGCACCTCCACTGCTGAAAGCCCTCCTCTTCACTTTCTCAATCAAATGCTCCATGGCTAAACACACAGAAATAAAAAGGGCCGTTGCATGAGGTTTGAATGTTGCATTCCTAATGATACATAATATAAATAAACACAAGACAACTTCTTTTATCCAACTTGTTTATTCAATACTTCAATATTACACCTCTAAGAGTGGCCGTGAACCTTTATAACGGATTTCATAATTCCACTTTAAACATAAAACCATAATTCTAAAACTAAAGCAAAATATTATCCATTAAAACGTTCAAACTTTCCAAGGCTCCGTCCCCCACCAAAGCCAGGAGCCATAACTATAGATCATAAAACCAATTTTATAAACCAAATCCACCCTCCTGTGATGCCTTATATCCCATAATAAGGTCACGACAAGAAGAGAAGGTAGGTGGGTGGGAGCAGCAGCTCAGTTATATTTAAAAACGGACAACCTTGATAGTTGTCTGGCACAAGCTGAGATAAATAATTTGGCGCCTCATTTTCCTGCAGCTGTTTATCTCGTGCTGCGATCTACCAATTAGGGCTCTTGCCCTGATCGCGAGCTTCCCGCTCTGCTAATAGTGCGTGCTGCCCCTGCACCTAACCCTCAGTGCGCTCTGCTGCTAACCTAAACTCACAAATACTTACCCTACAGCCTCTGCTCCATCAAACCTCATGCGGCTTGCTCCTTATGCAGTCCGCATGCCGACAGAAAGCCCTCCTCTTCACTTCCTCAATCAAATGCTCCATGGTTAAATACACAGAAATAAAAACGCACTTGCTGTGAGGAGAAAAAGTAAAACAGCTCCACAGTAAGGGTAATCTCTTCTTTCTTCTGACGCCAAAACTTACCTCAGGGTGCCTTACATTTTTTTCCCGCTTCAGAGTACCCTCGCAGACAAGCGCTCCAATCAGAGCACTGTCTGCGCGGACCCCTGTCTGGAGAGCTTACGAAGGCACTGCAACGGCCGTTGCTGAATGCGCACATGTGTACTGAGTCGATGGACTAGGAGCATTCTAAATGTGAAGTGAACGTGGCCCCTTTTCACTGGATCACCAGTGAGGGACACACACAAACAATACACACACACTGCATACACACACACTATACACACACACACACACACACACTGCATACACACTATACACACACACACTGTTTACACACACACACACACACACTGCATACACACTATACACACACTGTATACACACACACTGCCTACAGACTATACACACACACTATACACACACACACACTGCATACACACTATACACACACACACTGTTTACACACACACACACACACACACTGCATACACACTATACACACACTGTATACACACACACTGCCTACACACACACTACACACACACACACACACACTGCATACACACACACACACTGTTTACACACTATACACACACACTGCATACACACTATACACACACACACTGCATACACACTATACACACACACACTGTTTACACACACACTGCATACACACTATACACACACTGTATACACACACACTGCCTACACACTATACACACACACTGCATACACACACACTATACACACACACACACACACACACTGTTTACACACTATACACACACTGTATACACACACACTATACACACACACACTGCATACACACTATACACACACACTGTTTACACACTATACACATACACACTGTTTACACATACACACTGCATTCACACTATACACACACTGTATACACATACACTGCCTACACACTATACACACACACACTATACACACACACTGCATACACACTATACACACACACACTGCATACACACTGTACACACACTGCCTACACACTATACACACACTGTATACACACACATTGCCTACACACTATACACACACACTGCATTCACACACACACACTATACACACTGTTTACACACACACACTGCATACACACTATACACACACTGTATACACACACACTGCCTACACACTACATACACACCGCATACACACAACACAGACACACACTGCATACACTATACGCATATACGGCATACACTATATACACACATTGCATGCACTGTGAGTCAGTGTTTGTATCTGTATGTGTGTCTGTGTATCTGTTTGTGTGTCTGTGTTTGTATCTATGCGTCAATGTTTGTATCTGTATGTGTGTGTATCTATATGTGTCTCATTATATGTGTGTCAGTGTGTGTCTGTAAGTGTGTGTGTTTGTATCTATATGTGTATTTGTATCTGTGTGTCTCTATCTGTATGTGTGTCAGTGTTTGTCTGTACCTGTGTATGACCTTGTTTCTATGTATCTGCATGTGTATACCTATGTGTTTGTGTATGTGCCAGTGTGTACATCTGTGTGCCAAATATAAGATCCGCCCGGGTGCCAAATGCTTCAGGTACGGCCCTGGTGGGGAGTAGAAATTTTTGAAGTGGGGGGAGAGGGGCTGTAGTGGGGAGGGAGAGGGGCAGTAGTGGGGAGACAAGGGTTGTAATGGGGGGGGGACAGGGGTTGTAATGGGGTATGGAAATGTAATAGGGATAGTGGCTGTAATGGAGGTAGAAACTGTAATTGGGGATCAGAGTGTCACATCATGCCATGTTCTGCGGAGATGTCTGATGATGGCTTCTGGTATCCAGTACTCTTTTTACAATTCTTGTTTAGGTTTTCTGGGTTCATTCCATTATTCTGTTCCTGGAATTCCCAGTCTCCTGGATTAATTTATATGTTTGTTTTATGTTGCCACACTCGGTTGTTTTCCATCATTCTTGTGGCAAACCTAGCCACTTGGACTATAACTAGAGACTATGCCTTTAAGGGTTGCCTATAGGTCTGGGGAGATATGCGCTTTACTCTTCTATGTATACTTAATGTATCCTCTGCATTGCCTGTAATTGCTGTTTCCGCCGAATGCAAATGGCGGTTTTGTATGGGGATTTTCTTTCGTTTCACGAACGGCACTTTAGAGAGCCGTTCGTGAACCGAACGCGATACCCCCTAATAGCCCACACACTTAGAGGCGTGTGGCGCTAGTTAACCGATTGCAACATTGTTGCAATCGGTTATTAGAGGCTCTCCTGGGTGGCCGTCGTTCGACTACCGACCATGCGGCGGTCGGCCATCTTGGATCCTTTGTTCCTCAGCGGGCCGGGTCGTCGAACGCATAGTACTACCAATAGCTATTCGACGGCACGAACACCGCTGAGCCTCCAGGACGTTCGGGAGTTTCAGGATCGTGTTCACTAAAAGCAATCGGTCCTTTTCGTATGTTTTAAAAGAAATGTGTTTTTCGTGCGGCGTTCGGTTATTTTAGCTGGGATCTGAGCGGTAATCTCACGAATGATGCGCTCAGACCCCAGCTATCTACCGAACGTCCATTCGTGTAAATCCACCGTGTATTTAACAAGTTATGTATTTTTGTTTAAATTGTCGGTTCTGCTGCACGAGGGGATAATCCTCTTAACGGTGCATTCTGGGAGAATGATCCCTCTCGTGCAGCGGTGCCTGATGGGAGAAATATGTTGTCATGTAAGTCCCCCATGTAGTCCCCTCTGGGAGTGCCCCTGGGGAGGGACTCAGGAAACCCCTTGCATGGGGACTTGTATAAATTGTCCTGCCGATTAAAAGGATTTCAGTTGACTCCCAAAACTGTGTCTCGTCCGGTTATTGGGAGGTTGGGGATATTGCCTTGTTATTTCAGCGCTTGACTGTGGATTCGTTTCTGAACAAGCGGAATTCGTGGATTTATTATTGGCGTTCCGCTACAATTCTTTTTGTTTCAGTCTGGACCTGCAGCAGTGTTTCAAGTCTCTGCCTTTTCTTGCAGGTAAGTGCTATTGTGGTTTAGTATGGTTCTTTTAGCGAACATTAGGCAGTGTAGGACCTGCTGAATATGGGGTACATTGGCGTTGTGGCAGGCTTATGCAATGTATGATCATAGAATGTAACTAAATCCCCATACATTTCATATATAGTGCTTAGTTATGTCTCCTCTTGTTTTGCCTATCATATCTTGTCTTGTTTTATTTTAGTTTGTATTTCCAGTCCATGTATAGTCCTGTCCCTGTTTAGTTAATGTTCCCTTATGTATTGTGTACATGTTCTGCGTTCTGCTTTCTGTCCTGCTCTGGTTCTGGGTTCTATTAGTTCTGTCTTGTTTTCTTGTTTGGTGCCTGTTCTAGCCTTGCCTTGTTTCTGTACTGGATACATTCTTGCTGCAGAGCCCCCCTATCCAGTTCCTGGGAGGTCTGCATATCAAGCTCCTAGTTCCTGGGATCCGCTGAAGTTGCATCAGGATTCTGGTATGTGGCAGCGCAAACACTGGTGCTCAACGCCAGAGGACGTGCGGTTACCCTGCACCAGACCCTGATAATCCACTTCCACGATGGAGACTCCCAACTTATCATCAGGCACTCAGGGGTTCCGGTCCTCGCACCGCCGCCCGGACAGTGTCTGGGTCCTGGGCACCGGACCGCCACCCGTGACACAGAGGCTGTATGGGGGCAGGGGCTGTGGTGGGGGTTTAGGGGCTGTAGTAGGGTCTATTGGACTGTAATGGGGTTAGGGAATGTAATGGGGGCATTAGGGGGGCTTTAATGAGAGAGTCTGTGGTGGAGAGACATGTGCTGCAATGGGGGGTTATTATTATTATTGCCATTTATATAGCGGCAACAGATAACGTAGCGCTTTACAATATTATGAGAGGGGGGATTTAAAGGGACACTATAGTTACCAGAACAGCTACAGCTTATTGAATTTGTTCTGGTGAGTAGAATCATTACCTCCAGGCTTTTTGCTGTAAACACTGTCTTTTCAGAGAAAATGCAGTGTTTACATTACAGCCTAGTGATAACTTCACTGGCCACTCCTTAGATGGCTGTTAGAGATCCTTCCTGGGTCATGGCTGCCTAAAATGCATCCAAACATTCAGTGTCTCCTCCCTCTGCATGCAGACACTGAACTTTCCTCATACAGATTCATTGATTCAATTCATCTCTATGAGGAGATGCTGATTGGCCAGGGCTGTGTTTGAATCATGCTGGCTCTGTCCCTGATCTGCCTCTTTGTCAGCCTCAGCCAATCATATGGGGAAGCATTGTGATTGGATTAGGTCACCACTTCTGATGATGTTAGCAGACTGCTTGTTTTTTTTTAGGCAAACAGCATGCAGATCTACAGCTTCTGGCTTGAATACAGTAGAATTTCTACTATATTTATGGAGGCATGAGGGACCCATGGGGGCTAGATGGTGGTTTTAACCCTATAGGGTCAGGAATACATGTTTGTGTTCCTGATCCTATAGTGATCCTTTAACTATAAATAGGACAATTACAAGAAAACCTATGATAGGAACTATAGGTTGAAGAGGGCCCTGCTCAAACGAGCTTACAGTCTATAGCAGGTGGGGTATAAAACACATTAGGACAGGAGATAGCAATTAAATAAGGTGTGAGTGAAGCAGAGCTGGAGGAGAGAGTAGAGTGCTGCCCTATACGAGAAAGCAAGAGACAGGTGTGTGAGGTAGAGGTTACTCTGGGAGGCCATTAGCTTTCCTAAAGAGATTGGTTTTAAGGCACTTCTTAAATGATTGCAGACTAGGGGAGAGTCTGATGGCGGTAGGCAGGCCATTCCATAAGAAGGGAGCCGGGCGTGAAGAGTCCTGCAAGCGTGAGTTGGCTGTACGGGTGCGAGCAGTGGACAGGAGACGGTTACGGGCAGAGCGGAGAGACTGAGAAGGGGCATACCCATGGATCTGTGAAGAGATTTAAGAGGGGCTAGAATTGTTCATTGCTTTATAGGTATGGGTGTCACGGCTCCCAGCGATTCTGCCGGCGTGGCCACACTGAAACATAGCGGCCACGCCGACAGAAAAATGTCATACTTACCTTGGATGCAGCAAACCGCTGCCCGACCTCCTTCTATTCCGGTCCCCAGCAAGTATGACATTCCTAGAGACGCCTGCCGCTACAGTTCCGGTTTTAATAGGAGTCTTACCTCCGCCCACATCTAAGATGGCTCCAACGTGCGTGCAACGTAACGTAATAGACGCGCACACACGTTTTGGGGCTCAGGGGTCAGAGACAGCCAATTACAGCCCAAGAAGGGTGATTTAAATCCAAATGACCTTTCTGTCAGTGCCCTTTTGTGATTTCAACTAGCTGGTTATCTGAGAGTGTGTTCCTGATTGTGTTTTTCTGGTATTTGACTTTGGCGTTGTTGTGTAAATAAGGTCTTCATATATTTCCTAGTTAGTAAAATGTCTATTTACTCATCTCACAAAAACCAGTATATAAGCTATACACGCATAATTTAGTCAAAATGGCTGCTAGAAGCTTCTAACCCCTCATCCCCCAATAACATCGACTAACTACCTTGTGCAGCAAGATGGCGCCGGGAAACCGTGGGAGACCCTCATGGTCCCGGTCACATCACCCTCAGTAGGCAGAGCATTAGAAAGACCACTTAACACCTAACCAATTATTGATGTATTATTCCATGTTATCTCTGACAGTACCTATTGTTACAAAAGACTGGAAGTAACTATGTTACTGTCTAATAACCGATTGATACTGTTTGCCACTGTATAAGTTTAAAACGAAAGACGCACGAATGGATTACCCGAACCATTATAAAGACTCCATTCGTGGTACGAACAAGGGACCCCCCAGAACTTGGCGTGTGCCGCCACTTAACCCCGTCACCCCGCAAACTACCGAACGCTCGACCACCCGGCCAGCGGCGTGTGGCAGCCATTAACCACCCAGGCGGCTGCGGTTTGCGGTTAACCACAACTTAATTGATAGGCCTGGGGGCATCGACGTTCGCATCGAAAGTACCGAACGGATCAACCGAACTACCAACCGAATGATGACCCCCTACAGCGGGCCGCGTGGCGACTATTAACTTGTGGTTTCTGCGGTTAACCGCAGGTCAAGTACCCTGCTACCAGGTGGTCCTCGTTCACGTACCGAACGAGTTCCACTACCAGACAGACAGCGGGACTTCGCATGAACTGATACCGAGTTTAGTTCCACGAGTTAGAAGCGAGGTCCCGCTGCCCGCTAAACCATCTGAAAACATGGCCGCCAACAGAGACTAACAATCCAAAATGCCGAACGGACTTTATACGGCAGAAACAGTCCGTTCTGTTCGTGGAATTAGAGCGCCATTCGCATGTTTAATATATACGAACGCGAGCCCTTAGATGAATGGTAGAATGAGTGGTTTCCCTGTAAAAATTTAAACGTTATAGATTTTCATGTAGTTTTCTGGGACATAATAAAACGTGGTCTTTTGTGCGCTTGGAGATAATTAAATTGTATAACCATTGGCCTCATTATCTCCAAGCTGGGCGGGTACTAATTCAAATGATACAGTGTACTGTGATTGGTTACCTGTTTGTACTGTATCTGTATTCCATCAGGTCCACAGGGGGCTGTCCTTGGACCTGAGGAATCACATAAATTGCCATGCTATGTGCCAGTAAAGCCAGTTCGTTTTGACCCTCAACTTGCAGCCTCGACTCATGTTGTAGGGATCCGGGATATTGATGCTTATTTCGTGCTTGGGGATATTCTACATTTGCAGCTTACTACCGAAAGACCTCCGTTCGACTCTCTGCAGCGGGAACCAGGACATCCAAGCGATCAACCCTCCTGCTAGACCGGGGGCAATCGTAACACCTATGATGTAATTTTGCTTTAAAAGGGACCTGCCGGCCCCTCTGAATAAACATTCCTCAAGTTATTCAACAACCTGGAACCTGTGTCTGGTGTGAATTACTTCAGGGAGCGTGCACGCATCGTTTCATTAATTTGGCCAGGGGCAGATACACAAAGAAATAATCAATCAATTTATTGATTGATTTTTCCATTTCAGGCGTCATTTTGACTTCCCTAAATTCTGGTTTCCTTGACTTTTGGCTTTCCTCATCGTTGTATCCCTTTCTGTGTCCCTGACCTCGGCAAGTATTTTGACTATTCTCAGGTATGTTAAGTCCGGCTAGACGTTATCCTTAGTCCTGGGTGCAGTGGCGTACATACCAGGGTCGCAGGGGTTGCGGCTGCCACCGGGCCCGGCCCACCAGGGGGCCCGGCCGCCCCCACGACCCGGTATGTACCCACATGGCCAGCCTCTTCTTCTGGGGGGCCCAGAAGGCGGCCACCTCAGGGCCCCCCCGAGGCTGGCCCTGCTGACCCCGGCGGGCGGGCGGGCTGGCTGTCTGGATGGCCGGCGCGCGAGGGAGCACTCTCCCCTGAGTGCTTCCTCTTCAGCTCCCTCGCGCACCGCACTGATGCCGGAGCCGGAAGATGATGTCATCTTCCGGCGCCGGCATCCCTCGTGCGCCGGCCACCCAGCCAGCCAGCCCGCCCAGCAGCACAACTGGACCCCAGGGAATCCCCCCAGCTCTCCAAAAGGTAAGGTGGCTGGGGGGATTAAATTTAATAAAAAATGTGTGTGTGTGTGTTAGTGTGTGTGTGTGTCAGTGAGTGTGTCAGTGGGTGTGTGTCTGCTAGTGAGTGTGTTAGTGTTTGTTTGTGTTAGTGTGTGCGTCAGTGAGTGTGTCTGTTATTGGGTGTGTGTCTGCTAGTGAGTGTGTTACTGTGTGTGTCTGTTACTGAGTGCGTTTGATGTCTGTTAGTGAGTGTGTGTTTGTCAATGAAAGTGTATGTATGTTTTGTAAGTGAGTGTGTATGTATGTCTGTCGCTGAGTGTGTCTCTGTCAGTAAATGTGTGTGTCTGTTAGCTAGTGTGTATGCGTCTGTTCGTGAGAGTGTGTGTCTTCAGCATTTACCTTTCTCCAGCGTCGGACTCCCTTGGTGTGGATCCCTCCGCTTCTCAGCTCCGAAATGCACATGCGCGGCAAGAGGCGCGCGCGCATTTAAACCGCCCATAGGAAAGCATTACTCAATGCTTTCCTATGGACGTTCAGTGTCTTCTCACTGTGATTTTCACAGTGAGAATCGCGGAAGCTCCTCTAGCAGCTGTCAATGAGACAGCCACCAGAGGCCGGATTAACCCTCAGTGAAACATAGCCGTTTCTCTGAAACTGCTATGTTTTCAGCTGCAGGGTTAAAACTAGAGGGACCTGGCACCCAGACCACTTCATTGAGCTGATGTGATCTGGGTGTCTGTAGTGGTCCTTTAAGTGTGTGTGTGTGCATACTGCGGTCACAAGGTCGCAGCCCTGCAACCCCTGCGACCAGGTGCCCCGCCGCCATGTGTTGCGGCCCCGACCCGCGCCGAGTAAGCGCGGGGGGGGGCCCACGGATCAATTTTCGCACCGGGGCCCCATGGGTCATGTGTACGCCACTGCCTGAGTGTGATACTATTCTGCGTGCTGGATCAACTATAATCCTGACAATGGGTTAGCACTTTGAACTGACTCCTATAGGATACAGGAAACCAATGTAAGGACTGACAGAGGGGTGAGGTGTGAGAGGACCGACTAGAGAGGAAAATCAGTCTGGCGGCGGGACTGTAATGGTTGTCAGAGGCTGTTATAGGGGGAATGGGGCTGTAGTTTGGGATAAGGACTCTAATATGGAAATAAAGGCTGTAATAAGGGAATAGGAAATGTAGTAGGGGGTTAGGGGCTATAGTTAGGGGAATAGGAAATGTAGAATGAGGTTTGGGTCTGTAATGGGGAGACAGGAGCTAAAGGGAATGTATTCTCCCTCCCTCCCCCAGCCTTCTGTGTGCCTCTCCTCCACCCCAGCACTCAGTGTGCCTTCCACACATGGAGGAGCTGGGCTAGGGGGGTTAAGGAGACACACAGGGGGAGGGGTTAATAAGACACATGGAGGAGCTAGGGAGGTAATGAGACATGGTGAAGCTAGGCTGGGGGGGTTAAGGAGACGCATGGAGAGGCTGGGGGGGTAATAAGACACATGGAGGGGCTGTGGGTTTAAGGATAAGGAGGGGCTGGGGTGTTATGGGGACACATGGGA
>OW240922.1:126928927-126940794 GCA_933207985.1 Pelobates cultripes | reverse complement strand
CGCTGTGTGTGACCCCCCCACTCTGTGTGTACACTGTGTATTCATGGCCCCCACGCTGTGTGTGACCCCGTGTATACATGGCCCCCACGCTGTGTGTGACCCCCACACTCTGTGTGACCCCCACACTCTGTGTGTACACTGTGTATACATGGCCCCCACGCTGTGTGTGACCCCCACACTCTGTGTGTACACTGTGTATACATGGCCCCCACGCTGTGTGTGACCCCCACACTCTGTGTGTACACTGTGTATACATGGCCCCACGCTGTGTGTGACCCCCACACTCTGTGTGTACACTGTGTATACATGGCCCCATGTAATGTGACCCCCCCACTCTGTGTGTACACTGTGTATTCATGGCCCCCACGCTGTGTGTGACCCCGTGTATACATGGCCCCCACGCTGTGTGTGACCCCCACACTCTGTGTGACCCCCACACTCTGTGTGTACACTGTGTATACATGGCCCCCACGCTGTGTGTGACCCCCACACTCTGTGTGTACACTGTGTATACATGGCCCCCACGCTGTGTGTGACCCCCACACTCTGTGTGTACACTGTGTATACATGGCCCCACCTTCAATGTAGCCCCCACCTCTGTGTGTACACTATTAATATACATAGCCCCCAGCTAGTGTGACCCCCACACTCTGTGTGGCCTGCTGTAGCTATTCATAAGCCCCAGCTGTGTGTGACCCCGTGTATACATGGCCCCCACGCTGTGTGTGACCCCCACACTCTGTGTGACCCCCACACTCTGTGTGTACACTGTGTATACATGGCCCCCACGCTGTGTGTGACCCCCACACTCTGTGTGTACACTGTGTATACATGGCCCCCACGCTGTGTGTGACCCCCACACTCTGTGTGTACACTGTGTATACATGGCCCCCACGCTGTGTGTGCATTATCTGCTTTTGAATGTAAAGTGGCTCTGGTTTATTTTCAGAGAAAGATATTAACGGAGATACGTTATGGGTTTGGTGCTACCCGTCCATATTGGGTGAATTCCGCGAGTTACTGCTCAGGAAATGCTGTCTGCGCGAACAAAAGGTGTCGCTCCATAACTTCCTCTACGGACAATACAAACACACCTGGTACTACCTGACCTCCATGCATGTGGAAGAAGGCTCTGTGCTGGATAAGGTACCTTGGTACAAGCTGTATGATGTCAGCCAGGAGGCTGGGAGATAAAATGACATCAATTAACCCATTAACTAAAATATGGCTGCTTTGTGATAGAGGAAATAACTGGGTATGAGAGCTTGTGATGTGGCTAAATCATTTATTTATTTATAAAATATTTTACCAGGATGGATACATTGAGATTTCTCTCGTTATCAATGATGTCCTGGGTCCACTAAACATTGCATTGTTACATTAGGGTACAATATTACAAAAATACAATATACAAACTAAAATTAAAAATGAGAGAGATATTCTGTCCAATGGCCATGTTGCAGTTAAAAAATAATTTTTAATACATTTGTTAAAAAAGAGGCTTGCTTAAGTTAATTCAAATAGTGTCATATGTCAGTGGCGCTCTCCCCATATTGGGCTGTATATATTTTCAGTGACACAATATTCAGACACCTACAGGTTCCTTATACATTGCTGCAGACATCGATACTTTGTCCCAACGAGACTAAAACAGGAGAGTTATGGCAACACTGTGTCCGGTATCTATATCACTACTGCCAACCCTCGACATTTACCTAGAGACATCACCAGCCGATATATCTTGTGTATATATTTCCCCACCTTTACCCTTCGTTTACCCCTTCCCCATCTTTGGGGTTCACTTAACTTTATTTGAATTAGTTTGTATAGCAAATGTATTAAAAGTTATTTTTTAACTGGAACATGGCCATTGGACAGAATATCTCTCTCTTGTTTTGAACTTACCCTTAAGGTTTACCCCCTAAGTTTTCTGTCCTTCTGATACCCCTAAATTTTCTGTCCTTCTATTTTCTTTAACACAAACTAAAATATATATATATATATATATATAAAAAAAAGCCTTGCACTCCTACTTACCGTATATACTCGAGTATAAGCCGAGTTTTTCGGCACATTTTTTGTGCTGAAAAACCCCAACTCGGCTTATACGCGAGACTTACACTGTAAACAGAACGGAGCTGACAGGGGAGCTGCACGGAGGAGGAGGGAGCTAACAGGAGCTGCAGGAAGGTAAGTAACAGCTTCCTGCCAGCCCCCCCCCACTGAACTGCCAATGCCACTGGACCACCAGGGATTTAATATTTTATTTTAATAATAATAAAATATTATTAAAATAATAATATTCTATTACTATTATTTTAATATTTGCATTATTTTTTTTTTTTGTCCCCCCTCCCTGCTTGTTGCCAGGCCAGGGAGGGGGGACAAAAAACATTTAAAAAAAAAAATGCAAATATTAAAATAATAATATAATAAAATATTATTTTTTTAATATTATATTATTTTATTATTATTTTAATATTTGCATTATTTAAAAAAAAAATGTTTTTTTGTCCCCCCTCCCTGACCAGGCAACAAGCAGGGAGGGGGGACAATAATGCAAATATTAAAATAATAATATAATAAAATATTATTTTTTTAATATTATATTATTTTATTATTATTTTAATATTTGCATTATTTAAAAAAAATAAATTGTTTTTTGTCCCCCCTCCCTGACCAGGCAACAAGCAGGGAGGGGGGACAATAATGCAAATATTAAAATAATACTATTATTAAAATAATATAATATTAAAATAATAATATAATAATATTTAATATTATAAAAATAAAGAATTAAAATAAAAATGCCCTCCCCTCATCCAGTTTACACACACTGCACAAACACACACACTCTGCATTCATTCTATACACACACAAACACACACTCTGCATTCATTCTATACACATACTGTAAATAAATATTCAATTAATGTAATTTTATTGGGATCTAATTTAATTTAGAAATTTCCCACCCTAGTCTTATGCTCGAGTCAATACGTTTTCCCAGTTTTTTGTGGTAAAATTAGGGTCCTCGGCTTATATTCGGGTCGGCTTATACTCGAGTATATACGACCCAGTGCTTGATTGCACTAAATGTGTGAAAGAATAAAACCAGCACTCCCAGGTAGCTTTCTTGGGAACTTCTTTTACTAAAGAGTGTAACAGTCAACGTTTCAGTTCCTTTCAGGAACTTTCATCAGGACAACCACATGGGAGTGCTGATTTATTTATATATATATATATATATCAGGTAATAAATATATTCAACCATGACAGGCGCATTCTGTGCTGAGGTATATTGTGTCAGGGTATTTATATCGGCAGACATCTTGTGCTATGATAGAAATTAAAAGTGTATATGCTGAGTCACTTTTGAACAGAGCAGACTCCATTTTGTTATTTTCAAGCTAACAAAAGACACAAGATTTCTATCTGTAAAACTAACCACTTTCCCAGAGCTAAAGGAATGCATAGTATAAACAAACCAAGTGATAAGGAGAACGGGGTTGGACAGACTGTCTAAATGCTAATGGAATATAATCAAATCTAAACCCAGACATTTGTGACAGAGAAGATTAAATTATTTAATTTTACTTTTTATATTGTATAACCTCCCATTGTAGTTTAAGGTGAAACTTAGTTTACGAACTGCCATATTAGAAATTATAGCAGGAATTGCGGACACTAAGTCTGGACAAAACTAAGAGAAAGAGGAGAGGATGGAAGGAGAAGAAGGTAGGCGAGGAATGCAAGGGTATACAAAGGAAGCAAAGAAGTGAGCAGTCGGAAGCAATGCAGAGAGGCCTATGACAGATATCCACTCTAGGACACTCAGAAATTCCTACACACCTCCATGCAGAGAGACATCCAAACAAGTTCCTGAGACTACCTACCAATCTGAGGAAATATCTACTCAACTGGTAATTATGCTGGTTTCATTTAATTAATTTAATTAATTCAAATTTACTAATAGCATGATATATGACTGGATCAAGCACGGTCAGATTTCCATATTAAGAAATCTTAGTTAACTAAAGAATATATAGTTATAAACATTCCATTCTGCAGGTGGAATTAAGAATAATTATATATTGATGTGATATTATCACGCGTTTTTATCCAGGTGTATTGATTTGCTCTAATATAAGATATCTTTTAGACAAATTAAATTTGGCTTTTGTAAAAATCTGGTAGATTCTCTTATTGGATGGTTCCAGGAAATGACTAATGAACTGGGTTAAATGTTATTTTATTTAAAATTACATAAGAATAGATCTTAATTACCTAGGAGATCTGGCCAGCATTGAAAGGGTTACTCAGTTGATCTAACTGTTAGCCAGGGTTTTATGGCCCTTCGCTGTGAAAAGCTTCACTTTCAGTCTGTAAAGACAGTCATAAATTGTGTAAGTCTTGACAGAAAATGCTGTTTAGCGATTGAAACGTGTATACCCATTCCATTGTATTGCATACCATTTTATACTGGATATTCATTGATTATTGTCACGCATGTTACATATTATTATTATTATTAATTATTGGTTATTATAAAATAAAATCTATTTTTATAACATTGTGATATTATTTATATGAAATACATTCCACTTAACACGATAACGATCTTTGGGATCTGAGAATTGAATTAGTGGGCAATTCTCACTGTTTACTATTATCATCCCATAAATATCCCCACAATTGCCATAGATCTCTTAAAAGATTTGAGATTGACTTAAGATCTGACTGTGTCCCTGAGGTTATTCCATAATTTTGGTGCTCTGTATGAAAACGAGGATCAAGACACTATTTTTGTATTGCGGTATGCTAAATATGGTGCTGGATCTGAGGGTATAGGAGGTGGGAACATTGGGGAGAGCATTCTGCTCAGGTAGGGTGGGAGCTTCCCAGAAATGCTCTTATGCACAAGGCTGGAAAGATGAAGAGTGCGTGGGGATTCCAGCGACAGCCAGTTTAGCTCTTTTAACATGTCACAGTGATGGGTAAAGTAATTTACGTTCTAGTACAAAACGACAGAACTAATTATATAACCTAAAATAAGGTGGGTTTGCGGTGCGCCTGCATACACTACATCCCCATAATCAATGACCGGCATTAGCATTTGTTGCACTATCTGTTTGCTTACTGTAGGGCTTAGCCAGGATTTGTTTCTGTACAGGGCACCTATTTTTGGCACCTATTTTTGGATAACGTTTTGAAGATATTTTTTTCAATGTGAAGGCCAAAGGATAAATTGGGGTCTAGCAACATACCAAGATATTTAAAAGAGCAGACTGCTGTCAGTGTGCTATTTGAATTTGTTCTGATACACAGTTGTTGATTTTGTAGTTTACGGAATTTAGGTACAGTTCCAGAGATCATTGTAACGGTGTTGTCAGTGTTTAGGAAGAGTTTATTATCCGCTATCCACTTTTCTACCTCTGCGAATTGGTTTTGGAGCACAGCCTCAAGCTGCGGTAGCTTGGGTTTACTAGCGTAGATTACAGTGTCGTCTGCATACATGTGTACTGTTGAGGATTTGCAGACGTTTATAAATAATGTGAATAGCAGGGGGCTGAGTATGGAGCCTTGGGGAACATCACACGTGACTGGAATAGGGAGGGAAAAGCTATCAGAATTGGCCACATATTGCAATCGGTCTGAAACATACGATCGAAAACAGGTTAGCGGACTATCACCAATGCCTGAGATTTTAAGTTTTTGTAATATAATGCCATGGTCTACTGCAGGGGTTCTCAACCCAGTCCTCAGGACCCCCTACCAGTCCAGGATTTGGGATTACCTGGGTGTGTCTCAGGTGTTTAGAAAAAGGGAAATAAACACCTTAGACTCTAAGGTGTTTTTTTTTTTTTTTCTAAACACCTTAGACACACCCAGGTAATCCCAAATCCTGGACTGGTAGGGGGTCCTGAGGACTAACGTTGAGAACCCCTGGTCTACTGTGAAAATTAAGTCCAGGTAAGTCTCCTTGTTCCATGCCAATTTGGATGCCGTTGCAAACGTT
Source organism: Pelobates cultripes (assembly GCA_933207985.1). NCBI lineage: Eukaryota > Metazoa > Chordata > Amphibia > Anura > Pelobatidae > Pelobates > Pelobates cultripes. Next base: position 126,934,775 of record OW240922.1, on the reverse strand, counting down.
TAAGAGGGCAGTCAAAGTTGAGTGATTTGGACGAAAGCCTGATTGATCAGGAGTCAGATAATTTGATTGTTGATAATATTCACATAGTTGCGTAAGGACGCATTTTTCCAAGATTTTTGACAATACAGGGAGCAATGATATCGGGCGATAGTTAGATACCAAAATATTGTCACCACTTTTATGGATAGGTACAACTTTTGCAGTCTTCCAAAGTTTTGGTAAGTATCCTGACACCAGGGATTCATTAATAAGGGTAGTGACAGGTTTAGCAATTGCTGGGGCACTGAGTTTTAGCAACATTGCTGGGATTTGATCTGATCCACGCTGGTTTTTCATTTTTAAATTAACGACCCTAACAGGCACAGGTTTACAATTGAATTTCTCTAAATGAGGTTTTTGAAGATTTGGCAGGGCATGATCTTTATTTGTGGTCTGACAATGAGTGTCATTTGTTATCTTAGCAACCAGGTGGTCGCACATCCAACAAAATAATTATTAAAGACTGTAATGGGTCACCTGGCACCCCGACTGGGTACCTCCGTTGAAGGATGCTCCTAGCGCTTTCTGAGGACTCCAAGCACTGCAGCAGACACCACACCACCGAACCGAAGAAGCATATGAATGCTGTAAGCAGCTGAACAGGAAAAGCATACAGTCAGCTTACACTCCTGGCAATCAGCATACAATCCATTTCCCCCAATAACGAGACGACACTTCGTTTTGAGGTCAAGCAGAACTGACTGTACTGGCACATACAGCCTCTTTTATTCACAATCCACAAACATGAAATACAACTGTGACGAAGTGCCTTGGTCCTGGAGAGGCCTGCTTGCCAGCCTCCTCCCCTGTGACTATGACTCTTTCATCTATCTGGCTTTAAAGCCCCTAGTCTACCTTCAGACAGACTATTTATGTAGGCTGCTTTATTTATCTTATGTTTTAGTCACCCTGTACCCATTATAGGTGCAGGGTGTGTGTTATGTAATTGTTTATAGTGTGTGTGTGTGTACTGTGTAATGTATTGCCTGCTCTCTTGTATTGCTGAGGTTTGCTACCAACTAGGTGGGTTTGGCTATGGAGCTTGTCTAGTGCCCTCTGTTGGTAGCAACAGCAATATGCACTACCTGAATTACAAGACTGGTTCATTTGCATATTCGGGTAGATTTGCATATTGCTAATTCTGCAGGCAGGTGAGATATTTACTGTTAAATATTGTCTCCCCCCACCCCTTTAAAAATGTGCCATTGTGTTGTGATAAGTTACTGTGTGTTGCCTGATATGGTTTGACTGTTTGTGATTTTATTGAGGTTTCACAACAATGTTATTGTGGTGACCCTATTGGCTGGTCCCAAGGGAAATAAAGGTTTAGACAGTTCTTCTTGATCCTTCTAAATGTAGCCTTGTCTCGTTATTGGAGGGAGCTGGTATAATCACACTGGGGATTGCTATGCTCTGCATGCTCCCCTGAGCTTGAATCACTTAGCTCTTTTAAGAGCTTGTTCCTGACACGCTCTCCTTGGAGGAGGGGTCTTCACCACACAGTCCTGGATGCTGGAGATTCATACAGGGTGGAAGGAAGAGTTCTTTCCCACACAGTCTGGAGGACAGAAGCTGATCCAGGGTGGAAGGAAGACGGCGAGACTCCAGTCAAGATACAGCGGTTGTGGAGTCTGCGGTGGTGTCTGCTGCACTGCTTGGAGTCCTCAGGAAGCGCTAGGAGCATCCGTCAATGGAGGGTACTCAGTCGGAGTACAAGGAGCTCCGTTACAACAACCAATCAATCCGTACAATACACACAGACACTCACACACACAATCCTCCCCTCTGCTTGTGATCTAATTATGGCACACAATGGGTTAACATAATTATCACAAGCAGGAAGAATACAGTATCATAAAACACATCACAGGGACCCCAAAACACACAATGAACCACATATCCAAAATTCACCCAGATCCGTTCAGTACTTTGGAAGATACAGTTTAATGCAGATTCCGCAGAACATATACAGGCTATATGAAAAATAATTACTGTATAATGTGTCCCCTGCTGTATAGTCCAAAACCACTGCACGATGTCTCTGTGCACCAAATACTGGCGAGATGGCACCGTGTTGAAAAGTCCAAACAGTGTCTGTGAGTTAAAATGGGCGCCATCCATGGTTCTCACCATGTGCTTCAACCATTGTTCTCACCATGTGCCTCTGATACAGGAAATGGTGGCCACCCAATAACTCCACAGTTTGTCTGGTAGTCTATCCAGCCGGACCAACAGATGAAACACATGGGGAACAGTGCAGCAAACGAAGGGAATCATAAAAAATATGGACAATAGTCATATTTGTGCACAATCTCCAGTTTTGTCACAGGGCACAAATAGTGTTTTCAAATGCCATATATCCCAGGGCCATAGTCAGAAGGTAGGAGGCGGGCAAGCAGCCCCCTCCAAGAACACGTGGCGAGGGCTGTTCCGCCACAAAGACATTTGCTCCATCTAGGGCAGTGTTTGGAGGGTTGGGAGTGGATTGTGGGGGGTTGTATGCTGTTTATGATTTTCCAGAAGTTTCTTGGGTTTGATAGGTTGTTATTCAAATTTTTCCTGAAATATTGGGCCTTTGCCATTTTTGTTTGTTTTGTGCATGCATTTCGCCATTGTCTGTAAGTGCAGTGATTGTTCATGGAGCCAGTACGCTTGAACTTTGACCACAGTGAATCTCTAAATTGGTGGATTTGAATGAGGTCAGCAGTAACCCAGGGCAGGTGTGTCCCTTTTAATCGCACTTGACGCAGAGGGGCATGCAAATTCCATACAAGCAAGAGCTCGGACTGAAAAAAATGCCATTGTAGAGTCTAGATCTGGTATTAGACCTAATCTGTGCCATGGTATGTTCTTGAGATCACTTAAAAAGGATTCAATATTACATTTTGAAAAACCTGGTGATTATAATCTCGGGAGGGGATTTAGTGGCCTTTATTTTGTGTATGCAATACACTAGGCAGTGGTCACTGAAACTGTTAGGAAGAACCCCCACCTCCTGGATTCTGTCAGGACAACTGGAGAGAATCTAATCGAGCAGGGTATGGTTCTGCCTTTTAATATTAATGCGAGTTGGGGAGGAAATTAATTGTGTTGGCTAAAAAGTCTTAAACAGCCTACATGATTTATTATTTTTAGGATTCAGCCAATCAATATTAACATCTCCAAAACAGTTCTCTTTTTTGGTTTTGAGCTACAGTTTCACTTAGTAGTTGGGTTTTGTCAGAAAGGGAGTGCACCAGAGAGCTAGGTGGTTGCTAGATTCCAGCAACAATGATAGTTTTACTGAAAGGGATCTTGTGATAAAAGCCACTTCACCACTGGGGTTTGGAGGGGACTACTTGCCAGCCTTTTACCCTGTGGCTGTGGCCCCTTTACCCTGTGACTATGGCCCTATTTGTAGACAAATTTACACGGTAGTCTGTGTTCACAAAGGCACTTAAAACAAATCAAAAGGTGCTCTTAGTGCAGCAGCTCTCTCACAAAAAATAGGAACTCTTCAGACCTATTCCAATTCATTTAAGATAGATACACTATATACACACCGAAATATGCAATAGTGAAAAAGTGCGTAGCGCTCAACATTAATCACTTACTCCCCAATAGTTCTTTAGGGTTTGTAAGGTGTCTGGGTAGTCCTTATTTCAGTCACAATGAATTCCTCAAAGAGAACGAAGAACAGAACAGGGGAAAATCGCCCTGGTGTTGAAATCCTTATGATTATAATATCAAATTTAAACAAAAGGTGAAGGTTGCTTCTCACCTGGATAAGAGCCTGTGACTTGGCTTTTAAGTGTATTAGCTTGTGAGTCTTATTGAAGGGTTGACTCTTACCCTCTTTCAGCAGGATAGCAGATATACCAGGTATATGTATTTCAATTTAAATTGATTACATAAACATTAAAAACAATAAAATTCATACATTACACTGGTATCTTGTCCAAAACGCGTTTCGCCGACCTCTCTCGGCTTTCTCAATTGGTAACTTCTTTCCTGCTTGATTCCAGTTAAAATCCCCACCTTTCGTCCTGATTGGAGGAAACAGACCGAATTCCAACCAATCACAGACGTTTATGTTATAACTACAATGTCAAATGCTCTGTCCCTTAATAGTGACGTCATCACGCTTGCACGTACGATCGCGCGCGTGACGTAACTTCCGGGAATACGAAACACCCCTATTTCACATCATCTCAGGACGGCCTCTTATTCGTGAAGTCATCACGCACGCAAATACCGTCGTGCGGGTGGCGTCCCTTCCGAGAATCCGGGAGGTGGCTATTCACCACACTGTGCAGTACTTCCTTCTTCTTGAATGATAGATTCAGAAATCACTTCCTGTAGTGTGGGATTGATCGTCCAGTCACTTAGTCCATCAGACAGTTCGGCCATTTTGTTAAAGGGCATTATATTGGCAACTTGATGTCCATAATAGTGTCCATATTCATCTTAAAACAATATGTTTATGCATAAACACAGAATAAAAGATATTTATAGTTAATCTGTATTCAATGCATTATAGAGTAATTGCATATACAACATCACTTCTTAAAGAACCACATTATGTGAAAAAAGAGTATCAGTGGCCCTATTTGTGGCTATTGGGACTTTAAATAATTGTCCTTCAAACCCTCGAACAGTCGAAGTGGCTGCCATTCGACATTCAAAACACGTGGTGGTGGCCATCTTGTTCACATGGACCAAAACCGCGAATAGACTTCAGGGAGATTTAGCCGCGGATGCCCTGGCACTATTTTCGGCATGAAAACCTTGTGGTTCCCGGTTGGTCCTTCAGCGGCACTTAGCTGCGATTCTAGGAAACTGTTTTGGGCATGGGACCATGCCTGCGCCTGGGCAAAAATATGACTTCCATAAAATTTCTGAACCCCTTATTTGATCTGGGTGATTTTTTGGGGGGATATGTTGTTTACCCAGATCAGAGCTATCAGGGGATATGTTGTGTTTTGGGGTACTTATGATACTTTTTATAAAAATGTGTTTTTTCTGCCTGGGGATAATTAAGTTTAATACATTATCTGCCTTAAAGGACCACTATAGTGCCAGGAAAACATACTCGTTTTCCTGGCACTATAGTGCCCTGAGGGTGCCCTCACCCTCAGGGACCCCCTCCCGCCCGGCTCTGGAAAGGGGAAAGGGGTTAAAACTTACCTTTTTCCAGCGCTGGGCGGGGAGCTCTCTGCCTCCTCTCCTCCTTCTCTCCTCCTCCTGGGCTGAATGCGCACGCGCGGCAAGAGCTGCGCGCGCATTCAGCCCGTCGCATAGGAAAGCATTTACAATGCTTTCCTATGGACGCTTGCGTGCTCTCACTGTGAAAATCACAGTGAGAAGCACGCAAGCGCCTCTAGTGGCTGTCAATGAGACAGCCACTAGAGGACGGGGAAGGCTTAACCCATTCATAAACATAGCAGTTTCTCTGAAACTGCTATGTTTATGAAAGAATGGGTTAACCCTAGCTGGACCTGGCACCCAGACCACTTCATTAAGCTGAAGTGGTCTGGGTGCCTAGAGTGGTCCTTTAATTATATCACAGGCAGAGGGGAGGGATTGTGTACTGTATGTGGGAGTGTCATTCGTTGTCACATTGTCTTTATTGGCTTGTGCACTTTGTGTCCCTGTGCCCAATGAGGTCCTCCTGGGCATCACCTTTGTTGGGAAACTTGCATAAAAGGCCAGTGTGCCTCCATTAAAATTGAATTCCTGTTTGACCCTCAACACGTAGTCTTGTTTCGTGATCGGAATGGAACTGCTATATTCACACTGGGAATTGCTATATTCTTTATACTCCCTGGGT
>OW240922.1:126900707-126928531 GCA_933207985.1 Pelobates cultripes | reverse complement strand
GGGGGGGGGAGAGACCCTGAGAGGTGGAGGTGGGGTGCAAGAGTGAGATCCGGAGAGAGGAGGAGTTTCCTGGAGTCACTGGGTGTATATTTTATCAGTTGGTTGCCCAATTTCGGGTATCAGTAGTAACATCTGTTAGTTAATGCATGGAGAGGCTATTTTTCTATGTTGTGTGTGTCAATCAAACTGAACATCATGTGTACTGTAGTCAAACGGCTTCAGTGCCAGAGATATAGTCCATCCCACTGCCAGTCCATAGGAGAGGGTTGTATATGCCAACAAATATCCTCTTTTCTTCTCTCATTGTATTTCCTAGAATAGCTATTTGTGTTTTTTTTTTTTTCATCTGATCCTCCCATAGATTACAATTGCAGTTTAATTGCCATTTTCTGCTAACCCCCTAATTCTGTAAAATTAGTTGGGCAATTACCTCCATACTAGAAATAGTCCAGTATCACAAGTCACATTTTAACTCTGAAATAGATTTGGAAGATATTTTTTTTCTTTTTTTCTGATTAGTCTGAATTTCAACGCAGCTTATTCTGGTATTGCACCATAGCTTTATGTCCATGTAATATATTGCTCAGAACAATATATATTTTTTTTCTGCGATATAGCTTTTGTGTTTTGCTAGGAGCCCAAACATGTTATATGCATTCCTGATTCCCACTTTTAGAATGCTGGGATTTTTACTGAAATTCTGCTTTTACGTAGTCTGTGGTAATGTGTGTTTACATGGGAGCTCTGTCACAGCACAAGTCACACGCTTAGATTATGAGCTAATTGGAGTAAAACTTAAATCACATGATTAACTTCCAAGCTTGAGTAGAATTAAAGGAGACCTGGGGGGTAAATTGAGCCCCCTATTTTTATTGCATGTTATAGAATAAAACACTTTTTAGTGAATCTACCTCTAACTGCTAAGAGATCTTTCCTACACTCATCAGAGGTGTGCCAATCTGGAGTGTTTCTCTTAGGGCTATGGATTTTTTTTTTTTTTGGTAGGGTATATTAGAGGGATTGCCCCATATTATTATTTTTCTAGAGCTGTTGTCAATTCAGATTATCGGTCACCTTTCAGGATAATTGCCGATAACCGGTGTTTATACTGTGTACATTTAAAGTTTTGAAAAAGCAACACAATTTTTACACAAAGCTGGCTTTAACTGAATGTGCTGTCAGCAGTCACACTCTTATCACTTCCAGGCAGGCATTTAGCAGCATGCTGGGATCAGTGAGATCTGTCTGTCAATACATTACAGTAGATTTTTCACTGTCTCACCACCCTCCCTTTGGCTGAGTTATGCAAGCCGGGACTCACAGAGAAGGGTGCCGTGAGGTTGTAACGTGACAGCTAGAGTTTGTGTGCCGAAGATGGCGTGCAGTGACTGGGAGTGCTGCGCAAGTTATCGGTAAATTACAAGGTCTATTTCGAGAATTAGAAACATGCAGAATATCTGATCAGTCTTTCCTTAGTATGCAATCCCCAAAGAGCAGTTATAATCATAATATAGGATGGGTGGAATTGCTTTAAAACTGATAGAAGCCATACTATGACCGCAGTCAATGTACAACTTTAGTGAAGAGGGCTATATGAAGTTTTCAGGCGGGGCTGAGTTTTTTTTTTTTTTGTAAAACCTCTTTTTTGATTTAAACCCCCGACCCCCACAGGTACTACTCCCATAGCTTTCTATCACCAAAACTATTACAGTAAGCTGTAGTGGTCCTGGTGCTTGTAGCGCCCGTTAATTTAGCTAGTAATAGGAGCTCACTATCTAATAAACTCTTGGTTATGTGCCCCATAGAACAGGGTTATTGCCACGGGAATGATAAAGAAATCTCTGAATATGTTTCAGTCTTGGCCCCTAGACTTCTGCGATGGGAGTTGGAAACATTTATAGCTGTCCTTGAATTTGGCAACAGGTGTTATTTTTTTTTTTCATCTACCATTTCACCTCATGTCATGACAATTGAAAAAAAACCTGAAGTGGTCAATACTTTGTAAGTTTAATTTTTTTCCTTTTTCTACAGAGTTCCTTGAAGTTGGGAAGAAACAACCAGCTCTTGACGTTTTATATGACGTGATAAAGAGCAAAAAACATCGAACATGGCAGAAAATCCACGAGCCGATCATGCTGAAGTACCTGGAGCTCTGCGTGGACCTCCGCAAGAGCCACTTGGCAAAAGAAGGTCTTTATCAGTACAAGAACATCTGCCAGCAGGTAAATCTCCCTCACAACAGGCTTGGTCCTTCTTTTCCATGTGCTTATATACAACATATATTTGTGGTGTCGGAATGCATGCAAATTATCAGTAGTACAACCAGATTTCTCTCTTCTGCCTGCCGCCTGGCTCAGGCACTGAAAAATGCATATATTTTAAATGTGTGGCTCTTTTGCATTAATAATATGCATTTATTAACCTGGAATATTAATAACATTTAATGCATTAAACAGAAAATGCACAAAAAACTATGCAATTAAATTAAACAGAAATTTAAAAAGGATGTTCCCAATCCTAACATACTTGCCTCGTAGCAAGCAAAAGTGATTATGGTTCGTAGACTTATCTATTTAAAGTGGGCTTAGGATTTGACACTTGTGGTTTGTTTTCTGATGTAGGTTAACATAAAATCATTAGAAGATGTAGTGCGAGCATACTTGAAGTTGGCAGAAGAACGGACTGAAACTGCCAAGGAGTCTTCTCAGCAGATGGTTTTGGACATCGAAGATCTGGATAATATTCAGACTCCAGAAAGGTAAACCAGAGTTTACATTTGCCTGATTCCTATGCAGATCTAGTTTATTAATGTAAATATAAAGTGGCTTGGCCACCATTGCATAGCTCTTTAAAACTGTCCAAAGATGTTAACAGTTTTTAAATATGTTCACTAGTTTATTTCCAAATGATTGTGAGATTGCCTTTTGTATGCAATCCCATTTTCTGCACAGTGGGATGGCATTTAGCACATTGCGAGTGTTGGCTCTTGCTATCACTTCTGTGCAGGCTTTTTATTATTTTTACGCAGTAACTATTTCTATGTTTTGCAAATTTGTTACCGCAATTCCAAGATGGCCAATCCGCACTCAAAAACTGTCAGATATTGTTTGTGCTTTGTTACAGTGAAGGGGGTGTGTGTGTGTATATGTATATATTTACAAAAATAAAATTTCTACAGTGTCCTTCTGAGTGCCGTGAGTGGAGAAGACACTCAGGACCGCACTGACCGTCTTCTTCTGACTCCCTGGGTGAAATTCCTTTGGGAATCCTACAGACAGTGTTTGGACCTGTTAAGAAATAACTCTAAAGTGGAACGTCTCTATCATGATATTGCTCAGCAAGGTAAGTGGGTGCTTTGTCTTGTCCTTGTATTTAGAAAATATTCATCGTTTTCTGCTTTTGGTCACTAATACTACTTTGGGTAAACATTGTTTTTAGCTGTTTTTGAATAGTTGTGAATTTGCAATATAATTAGCTGCACTTCTACAAGAACAGATTAATAATCTATAGCCAGGTCATGAAGCTGAACATATTGCTGACCCTGTTTAACCCCTTCCCGACCTCAGACCTGCAGGGTACGTCTGACAAAAAAACGGCAGTTAATGACCAGGGATGTACCCAGCACGTCCGCGGCTAAATGGACCTGTCTACTCACCTGGACCGGCGATCCCGGTCCAGGGGGACCGCCTGAGCCGCCAGCAGTCCCCCTGCTGCAGCTCTGTCCTCTTAGGCCCTCCAGGGCCATGTGATCAACATGATCACATGGCTGCAATGGAAGTCTATGGAGCCGCCAACAGGGGGACTGTCTGAGCAATTAAGCAGTCCCCCTGCCACCTAAAATGTTAAAAAAATATATATATTATATATGATTGCATTATAAGTGTACTTTGAGATAGTTATATATATATCTATTATAAAATGTTTTAATTATTTTATTGTGTGTGTGTGTTTTAGAGAAGTAAAATGTATTATACTGATATCATCGGTGAAATGGCAGTTTGTGTAAAAAAACAAACAAAAAAAAAAAAACGCAAAAAAACTAATATAAACGCTAATTTTGGCCAGGGTTTGTGACTGTCACTAAGTTGCTACTAAAAAAAGTGGCCATACCCCATTTTGAATACAGTGGGTTGTCTAATTTAAAAAAAATATATGGTTTGATGGGGGTAAATTACATTGGCCAGCTGAAAAAAATGTCCCAAATAGGACATGGGTGCATGATGACCAGCAGTGAAAATTCCAAATTGGAAAACTGGAATGCGCATCCTCCAAACAAGGTCTTTTAGCCCCCAGAGAACCCGACAAACCTATACATGGGTGGTATCACTGTACTCGGGAGATGTTGCTGAACACATATTGGGGTGTTGTTTGGCAGTAACCCTTACAGTTCTCAGTACATTTATTCTTAAATTGCTATGTCTGTCAAGAAAATCAAATTTTTTTAAATTTGGCACAGATTGGTGGTAAAATGGTAGCATGAAAAGTCAAAATACCCCGAGTTTAATAACTTGGTTGTCTTTTAAATAATATATAAATGTGAAGGGTTATTCAGGGATTCCTGACAGATATCAGTGTTACAATGTAACTTGCGTTAATTTTGAAAAAATAAAAAAAATTGTTTGGAAATGGCAATGTGCTACTTGTACTTATTGCCCTATAACTTTTCAAAAAAAGCTAAGAACATGTTAACACTGGGTGTTTCTAAAATCCGGACAAAATTTAGAAACTATTTATCATGGGAGTTTTTTGGCGGTAGTAGATGCGCAACAGATTTTGGAGGTCAAAGTTAGAAAGTTTTTCATATTTCATTTTTTTTTTTTATAGTAAATTTATGATATGAAAATAATGGTATCTTTAAAAAGACCATTTAATGGCAAGAAAAACAGTGTATATAATGTGTGTGGGTACAGTAAATTAGTAAGCGGAAAATTACAGCTAAACACAAACACTGAAGAAATGTAAAAACAACCCTGGTCCCAAACGGTAAGAAAATTGAAAAGCGGTCTGGTCACTAAGGGGTAAACAGTTTTTATTCCATGGGTGTTCAACTTGCATTCACTTATTGTTGGATTGTAACTTCCTGTCGATATGTCAGTCCAACGTTGAGCCGACACTGCAATTCTAATAAAGTAAGGAAAAGTTAACAAACCATGAATCCGATATAATAATTGGTTTTATGTAATTGACAGTCTGGAAAATGTAGGTAAATCATGTGCTAATGTTCCGGTGTTATATCTGCAGCCTTCAAATTCTGTCTGCTCTATACGCGGAAGGCGGAGTTCCGCAAACTGTGCGATAACCTCAGGATGCATTTGGGTCAAATCCAGCGACACCATAATCAGAGTACGGCCATTAACCTGAACAATCCTGAAAGCCAGTCCATGCATCTAGAGACCCGACTCGTTCAGTTGGACAGTGCCATCAGCATGGAGCTCTGGCAGGTCTGTGAGTGGATCCAACATTTTGCACTTGTGTGGATTTTGTGCATCACGAAAAGGTCATTCAAAAACTTCTTTATTTCTCTCCTTGTTAACTATAGGAAGCCTTTAAAGCTGTTGAAGATATTCATGGGCTATTTGCTTTGTCTAAAAAGCCACCAAAACCCCAACTGATGGCTAATTATTACAATAAGGTGTCTACTGTGTTCTGGAAGTCTGGCAATGCTTTGTTCCACGCATCCACCTTGCACCGTCTGTTTCACCTGTCCAGAGAAATGCGGAAAAATCTCACGCAAGATGAAATGCAGAGGTGGGTAGTGGCTAGAAATAAAGTGCATTCACCTTACAGACATGATTTTTGTGTTTGTAGTGTAAATATGTTCACATCGTGCTATGGAAATTGCCAGAAAATGAAGTGAATCTGCTGATGTTTTATTTCAGTCCAATGTGTAAAGGTTGGGGTTGTTATTTATACAACTTCTCCTGATTCCGAACAAATTGCATATTAGAGACCATTTTGCAGACAAAGCCGCTTTCTGTTAGAATCTGGGCAATGTAATCTAACAGCTAAAGCTGTATAGCCGTGCACTAACTTCACTTTTAACCCCTTAAGGACCAAACTTCTGGAATAAAAGGGAATCATGACATGTCACATATGTCATGTGTCCTTAAGAGGTTAAACACATGGTGCGCAAGCAGTGTTTTCCAAGATGGCAACTTTCACTTCAGTGGTGAAGTTGTATGTAGTGAGTTGGTTTTGGTTAATTTGCTCGCAGTATTCTTTATCTACTCCCTCCCTTTCTGAACAGATGCTAAGGTTTGACAAAGTTTTCAAGTTCTGTAGCAGACTCCCCTAACCCCCCCCCCCTCCCACACCTTCCTTATCCTGACTTTTACAATTACTACTACAAGTCACTGTATTGAAATATACAGCAAACTGTTAAACCTACACTACAAGCCTGGAATGTCTATGGCACACTAACCAGGGGTTTATTTCTCTTCACTCATTAATGCCGATAACGTGGCCGTGCTTGGGATATTCGCTTTGCTCCCAGGTTCTGTTCATTGTGAGCAGTTGTTTGTCAAGTCACTTTATTTTTTTTTTTTGGTCTATCGCCTGTTCATCACTCTTTAATGCCATTCCTATTTTTAATATGAGGTTTATTTTATCTTGTAAGGGTTAAATATGGGATGAGGAGTAAATTGACTTATTTTCAGGGCCTGTGGGGGATCAAGTAATTTATTTATTTTAAACCCCTGTTCAGCGCCTATCATTGTCTTTCTCTATGTTGCTGTGAGATTGAAATGGCTTTTTATGTGCAATTTAAATTATGAAGCAATATTATCAGTCTGGTGTTGATTGTGGCCAGTGCTGTGAGTCTCTTTTAGACATCTTCCATTTTAGGAAATAGATTTTTGGTTAACTAACTAGTCTTCATTGCAGGATGTCAACAAGAGTCCTCCTGGCAACTCTGTCTATTCCGATAACTCCTGAGCGTACAGACATTGCCAGACTCCTTGATATGGACGGTATTATTATGGAGAAACAGAGGCGTCTAGCTACGTTACTGGGATTGCAATCCCCACCTACCCGCGCTGGCTTAATCAGTGATATGGTAATCAGCTCAATACTGGAATTGGCTCTTATAAATGTCTATAAAGTCACAGACCACAAACAGAGGGGCTCTAGCTAATATGCCTTTCTCCCTTTGTTGCAGGTCAGATTTAATGTTCTCCAGCATGTGGTTATTGAAGTGAAGGATCTGTATAATTTGCTGGAGGTAGATTTTCATCCTCTGAAGCTTTGTGGTCGTGTGACCAAGGTAGGTAGACCAGTTTCCAGCTGGGATATAAATTGTAAGGAAATAATTACAAGTCTTGCCTGCCTTTGGCCAATTTATTTCACGTGAGGTTGGAATTTTTAAGATTGTACAGATTTTTACTGATTCACTTAGAATGTCTTGATGCTGTGCTCTAATTCACGCTCTGTCTTTATTAGATTTTGGACTGGATAAAAGATCAAGGAGAGAAGGAAACGGAACTGCAGCAATACATCACTCAGCTTCAGAACAATACCATATTACGTCTTTTGCAGCAGGTACCGGTCATGTGGCATGTCTGCTTTCACGCATATCCTGTAAAGAGCAGTGTATCAAGTATTTCATGGGAAATGGTGGATCATAACCGTATTTTCTTTTTGCACTTGTTAGTTTGTAAAAATATCTGAGTTTATCATAAATTACAAAAGAAAATCATATTGCTAGATAATGATCTGTGTAATAAAATGTCCCTATAAATTCAGACTTTTATTCTATTCATCCCTGTTAAACCTCTTTTAAAAACAGTCAATTCCTATGAATTTTGTGTTCTCTGCTTTTATTTACTAGATGTTTAAAGATGCTTATTTACTAGATGTTTAAAGATGCTTATTTACTAGATGTTTAAAGATGCTTATTTACTAGATGTTTAAAGATGCTTATTTACTAGATGTGAAAGTGTTTAAATCTCCACCTCTGTATGCCGCTGGCCGTACCCCTAGCCTTAGTGTGAGCATAGTAATGTTAGTCTGCCCAAAAGATCCCCAGGTAATGAGCGGAATTGTTCCGGCAGCACATGGGGGCAATTGCTGCAAGTCCTATCTGCATCCTTTCCCGTTTCGTTGCACAGGTTGGTGCCCAGTATTTATGCAGCCGGTGGAACACATGCCCAGGCATCCAAACTTGGCATTATGTGTGATTTTACTTCCTTTGTATTGTTTGGTCTAATGCACCGTACGTAATCACTTGTCATTGCTGTTGATTATTGGTTCCATTCCGGTGCTATATGAATTCCCATAATGAAAAGTATGTCTGACCTATGGTTGGCCTGTTTTTGTCTGTTGGGGACAAGGTTTGCTCTGTATTAAGCTTTTATAAAGGATGCTGAGAAACCCGCTACTTGTTTAGTTCTGTGTATAGGTTTTCATTTCTACTCCTGTCGGCTTTTCATTAATTGCCATTGTATTTGTAATTGTTCTAAGGTGGCGCAGATATACCAGAGCATAGAGTTCTCTCGGCTAACCTCACTTATTCCTTTTGTTGATGGCTTTTTACTGGAGCGAGCTATAGTTGATGCTGCTCGTCACTGTGATCTACAGGTAAGTGGTTTCATATAATGTCCATGTTAATGCCAGGTGGTTTATTGCCTTTTGGCTTACTGAATCTGGTGGCCAGTTTGCGTGATAGACCGGCAATAAACGTCCTGCACATTACATTGCCAGTGCTCTCATTGTCACATAGAGCATTGTTATTTCTGGTGTGCTATATAAACTGAAGGCTAATTAGCAGTGTAACTGGACATTAATAGTTACTGCTGCCAGTCTCCTTCATACAGTGTTTAAAAGGTGTGAGTAGTCAGACATAACTTCACCTTATTCAACCATAGCATCATAAGATGACAAATGAAGTCTCCAAATGTTTAAGCAGAATATCTATTTTAATTTCGGAGTGTTAACGATATCAATGTCTATTGTACAAAGAAATTACTAAGTATTGTGTTTTTGTTTTTATAAGCAACCATCATTTCTTGCCCATACCAATATAACATTTTCAGAGTTTTTGACAGTTCGGATACTTTTTATAAATGATGTTCTTCTATAAATAGGGAGTGCTGTTTGACATAAATGCTGTACATTTAACATGTTTCATATTTCCTGACTATGTACTTGCTTCTATTGCAGTTAAAGGGACACTACTTGAACCCAGACTACTTCCACTCATTGAAGTGGTCTGGGTGCACTGTCCGCTTAACCCTTCAATCTAAAACATTGCTGTTTCTCTGAATATTGCAGGCTTAAGACTGCCTCTAGTGGCTGTCTACCTAATGCACACTCACTAGGTTCCCCCTTCTCTGACAGAGGAGGTGGAAACGGAGCAGATGGTTTTCTGCATTGAAATAAAGTAAATGTTTAGAGGATTATTTGACCCTTTATTTGCCACATGAGGGGGGGGAGAGAGAGAGGGGGACAGAAGGACACTATAATGTTAGAAGTACAGCTTTGTAGTCCCAACACTAGTGTTCCTTAACCCCTTAAGGACACATGACGTGTGTTATGATTCCTTTTTATTCCAGAAGTTTGGTCCTTAAGGGGTTAAACACTTATATAGCAGCATATACTTTGGTATCTAATTGCTGAACACAACTTCTTTGTGTTTAGTGCAGACTTTAACATCTGTTCTAGCGGGATGTTCACTGTTACTACTTTGATGGTTAGAGATGTCTGGAATAAGCTCGTGTACATTGTGTTATTTGTATTATCTATATCAATCAACTGTCTTTGCTTCATCTTGCCAGGTACGGATAGATCATTCATCCCGTACACTCAGCTTTGGTTCGGACCTTAATTACTCTACACGAGAGGATGCTCCACTTGGACCATTCCTACAAAACATGCCGTCTGAGCAAATCCGGAACCAGCTGACTGCGATGTCCTCTGTACTGTCCAAGGCTGTGACTGCAATTAAACCTGCTCATATTCTGGTTAGTATGTTGGCTTTCAGTGGGAAACATATATTCTTCTTGTTACACATTTTGTTTGCTCCGTTCATTGATGCAGTCCATGGGGTGTTAGGAATTGCTCGTTAAATTCACTTTCTCATTGTATGGAGCAAAGATAGTAACTAACTGCATGGACTGAAGGCTAATTAGCACTACAACTGATGCTAGTTACCTTGCCACACTCCTTTACACATCCATTAAAATAAGTGGACGATATGTGAGTGTAGGTGTCTGGCACAGTTGGGGGGTTAAAGGAGCACTTCAAACGTTTAAACTGAAAATCGGTTTGTGTTGGAGTGTTCCTTAAGTGATATCAATGGCTTTTTATAGGTTAGAGCTATAACTGATGCTACCCATCACTAATCTGCAGATAAGTGGTTTTGTTTAATGTCCATGTTAATGCCAAGTTGGTTTATTTCCTTTTGGCTTACTGAATCTGGTGGCCAGTTTGCGTGAAAGGTCAGCCATAAAAGTCCTGCACATTACATTGACAGTGCTCTCATTGTCACATAGAGCATTGTTATTTCTGGTGTGCTATATAAACTGAAGGCTAATTAGCAGTGTAACTGGACATTAATAGTTACTGCTGCCAGTCTCCTTCATACAGTGTTTAAAAGGTGTGAGTAGTCAGACATAACTTCACCTTATTCAACCATAGCATCATAAGATGACAAATGAAGTCTCCAAATGTTTAAGCAGAATATCTATTTTAATTTCGGAGTGTTAACGATATCAATGTCTATTGTACAAAGAAATTACTAAGTATTGTGTTTTTTGTTTTTATAAGCAACCATCATTTCTTGCCCATACCAATATAACATTTTCAGAGTTTTTGACAGTTCAGATACTTTTTATAAATGATGTTCTTCTATAAATAGGGAGTGCTGTTCGACATAAACGCTGCACAATTAACATGTTTCGTATTTCCTGACTATGTATTTCTATTGCAGCAAGAAAAGGAGGAACAGCACCAGGTGGCTGTAACCGCGTTCCTGAAGAACTCCAGAAAAGAACACCAGCGCATCCTGGCTAGACGGCAAACCATAGAAGAAAGGAAAGAACGCTTGGAGAATTTAAATATCCAGAGAGAGAAGGAGGAGCTGGAGCAGCGTGAAGCTGAACTGCAGAAGGTGCGGAAAGCCGAGGAAGAGAGACTGCGCCAGGAAGCCAAAGAGCGCGAGAAGGAGCGCATTATGCAGGAGCACGAGCAGATCAAGAAGAAGACTGTGCGGGAGCGCCTAGAGCAAATTAAAAAGACTGAGCTTGGAGCCAAGGCTTTCAAAGATATTGACATTGAGGTGGGTACATATCCAGCGTCTAGATATAAAACCTACTTGACTTCCAGATTTGAGCAGCACTGCTAATGCTCTGCGCCTTGTTTGGCTTGTTCTCATGCATTGTTTGTGATTTCCTGTTTGTCAGTGCTATATGAATTCCCATAATTAATAGTATGGCTAACCAATCATTGGATTGTTTTTGTGGTATGGAACGTTTCGTCCGTGAAAATGTTTTAAGACAAAATACCGAAGTTGTAGATACTTGGTAATGTTACCTTTCTATACTTTGTGTATTGTGTTCTCGTTATCGCTGGGATTTAATTTCCTTGACTTATGGAAGGGTTCATTATTTCTTTGAGCTTTGTACATTGGGACCTGCATATTTCTATATGGCCAGACTTTGTTCATATTAATGGGATTTTTACTTTTTATTTTGTATATTTATAATCATTGTATGTTTCACAGAATCTGGAGGAATTGGACCCAGATTTTATCATGGCCAAACAGGTAGAGCAACTTGAGAAAGAGAAGAAGGAGCTACAAGAGCGACTCAAGAATCAGGAGAAAAAGGTGAATGTTTTTTGAAATGCTTCCACTTAGGAAAGTTTTAAACATAAACACAGATATCATTGTCTCCATTGAATCGAATTCCTGTCTGAGCTAAAATGACTTCTGGCAATTGTCAAAGTGAAATTACACCGTGCCTAAACCATTGCAGGTAAAATGCAATGTGTGCCAAGTTTAAGGCTGCAATTTGTATCTCTGCCATTGGCATCATACGTCTTGTGGGTGACTGGTATCTGCCCAGCCTGGCTGTTTAATAATCCCAATTTCTCCAATTGTAGATTGATTACTTTGAAAGAGCGAAACGTTTGGAAGAAATTCCACTTATCAAGAAGGCCTATGAGGAGCAGCGAATCAATGACATGGAGCTCTGGGAGCAGCAAGAGGAGGAGCGGGTAATGCCTTTATATATTGTTTTAGTATCCCTCATGCACTGTACGTAATCACTTGTCATTCCTGTTGATGATTGGTTCCATTCCAGTGCTATAGCAATCCCCATAATGAAAAGTATGGCTGACCAATCGTTGGCCTGTTTTTGTCTGTTGGGGACAATGTTTGCTCTGAAGTGAGTCTTCTAAAGCGTGAAACCTGATACTTTGTAATGTTTGTGTTTTAATCAGCCAATCCACCTGAGCTTCCTGTTACTGGTTATGTGTTTATAAGTTGTCTGATGCCTGGCTTTTCTCATCAGCCGTTGGGGGTAATGAGAGTGGATGCCTGTACCATTTCCTTTTGTGCAAGGATATCTGGAAGTTCCCATAGTTTTCTCATCTTGCAAATTAATACCAGAAAAGCTTGGGTTCCTGGTTACCTAGCAAAAATGGCTGTTTAAGGACAGTTCGGCTTTAAACCAAGAGAATGAAATACATTCACTCCTAAAGTGAGTCGTGGCCTGTCACTCCTGTAAGGTGGCTATATTGTTAGGAAAGTGTTACATTGTTGGCCTTTCACTTGCAAACATACCCAAAGTATGATGAAAGAGCAGGCTTTCCTTGTAACTGTTTGCTCACCCAAATTATTTCATAAACAGATCAGCACCTTACTGTTGGAACGGGAGAAGGCAGTGGAGCACAAGAACCGTCTGTCTAGGATGGTGGAAGATCGAGATCTGTTTGTTGCCACCTTGAAGGCTGCACGTCAATCTGTGTATGAGGTCAGTAGCACTGTTTGTGTTGACTAGGAGTCCCTTTCAGTGATGTATTGGCATTAAAGGTGCACTATACTGTGATTTGCCCACACTTTGTGCATGGAGTATAAATATGTGTCACTCATAAGCTGCAGAAAGCAAACTATAGCTGCAGTCTCTCAGCCAATCCTTACTTTGTTTGCAATAGGTAGAGCTGTACACGTCCTGTAAACTAATCAAAATGCACTTCACAGCTGTATCTCATGTGCTGGTGGGGTTGGTGCAGGAGCTAATGTTAACAGCATCAGAAAACTTGCACCTACCAAAAGAGGCAACCATTACCACGATGTCAATTTTTCTTTATATACACCCATATATACTAGAGTATAAGTCGACCCGAATATAAGTAGAGATCCCTAATTTTACCCCAAAAAACTGGGAAAACTTATTGACTTGAGTATAAGACTAGGGTGGGAAATGCAGCAGCTACTGATAAATTTCTAAATAAAATTAGATCCCAATAAAATTATATTAATTGAATATTTATTTGCAGTGTGTGTGTATATAAGGAATGCAGTGTGTGTGATGCGGAGCCTTGGTGGGGGTGGGAATTTTTATTATTTTTTTTAAATATAATTTTTTTTTTTTTAATATTATAAAATTTTTATTTATATTTTTTTCGTCCCCCCCTCCCTGCTTGTTATCTGGCCAGGGAGGGGTGCTCTCATTCCCTGGTGATCCAGTGGATAGGCTGTGTAGGAGGTGGGCTGGCAGAGAGCTGTTACTTACCTTTCCTGCAGCTCCTGTCAGCTCCCTTCTCTCTCTCGTCCAGTCAGCTCCCACTGTAAGTCTTGCGGTGTGACTGCCGCGGTAACCCGTGGCAACACTGACCCGAGTGGGGGTTTTTCAGCACAAAAAATGTGCTGGAAAAACTCGTCTTATACTAGAGTATATACGGTATATCACATGCTTTCTAATTTACTAAGGTTTTCTCATACACCTGTAGTGAATTTTTGCCATCTGGTTCAGTTTCAGTACCAGATTAAGCCAATGGAGACGGTATAGCTGCATTCAATGGACACCATATAGCTGCATTCAATGGACTGCTGTATTTGGCTGACTGTTTGCCCATGCAAATGTCAAACAAACCTGCAGTTTCCTCGTAGAACTTAAAGGCCCACTATAGGCACCCAGACCACTTCAGCTAAATGAAGTGGTCTGGGTGCAAGGTTCCCCCCTAATTTTAACCCTTCAGATGTAAACATAGCAGTTTCCGAGAAACTTTCTCTTTGACAGCCACTAGAGGCCGGTTCCGCGATCCTCAGTGCGAAATTCAGTTATGCTTTCCTATGTACAGTTTGAATGCGCGCAGCTCTATTTGCGCATGCGCATTTGGAGCTGCTGTTGGCGGGGTTATCACCGGTGCTGAATTAACATAAGTTTGATTCAAGCATCTTATAACAAGCACAAGTTACACCAGCCTGCTGCTGGTAGCAAGCAACTTCCCTATGGTATTTTATTAGGATGCATTACTTCTAATAACGCAGTCTTCATTCAGTGCGGCTTTTCTTTTTCTCCCCCATATCAGGAAAAATTAAGTCAATTTCAAGAGAGGCTTGCTGAAGCAAGGAGAGTGCGCATGGACGCACGTAAGAGGCAACGCAAGGAAGAGAGGCGAATTAACTATTACAGAGAGAAAGAGGAGGAGGCAGAGAGGATAAAAGAGGAAGAGCTGAATAGAGGTATGATTAACGTATACATGTTATCCCGCTGGGAGCTCCTCTATTTTAAAAAGCTGGCTTGTGTTCAGACAATGTGTTCGATCCTGAAACGCGTCATGGTGTGATAGCAAGTCATTCTTGTTGGTTGTAAAGGAAGTCACCTCAAATGCAAAATATAAAGTTGTCTTTTTGCCGTGTGTTTAACTATACTCAGAGCGCGAGGAACAAGAGCGAATTGAAAATGAAAAGCGGGAGGCTGAACAACGTGAATATCAGGAACGCATTAGAAAGCTGGAGGAGCAAGAGCGTAAGAAGCGCCAGAGAGAGCTTGAAATTGAAGAGCGTGAGCGCCGCCGTGAGGAGGAAAGACGAGGCACAGATGATTCCTTTAGGAAGGTGGGTGACAATGTCTAAGCAGTACGTTCCAGACTGCTGCCACTGGTCCATATACTTACACCGACTGAGGTTCTGTAACAATGCAGGTTCAGGAAATTAAGTTGAATTCTTCAGCTCTCAATTCCGTAATCAAAAAGGATTTTAAAATGATCTTGCAGATGTTTGTTTTTAACAGTTGTTAATGTTGACCTACTCAAGTGCATTACTATTTTGTTTTAATAGGATTCATCACGTTGGGGAGAAAAAGATCCTGATGTAGGATGGAGACGGACAGTTGATCCTCCAGATAGTGACCGCAAAATGCCGCCTCTTGATCGGTAATTACACATAAACAGTCGCTTGCTGATAGTAATATTAAACATTAATGTTTTAAAAAGCTGCCACATGTGGCTATATAATTGTTATAGGTTTACCTTTTTTTTTCAAACCTTAATTTGTTATCACTAGGTAGCACTTGGGCAGTATGTTGTTCTCGCAAGTTAGTGTTTAATTGGCATCTTTACTGACCGGACATATGGATTGGCGTTTTAAGTGTAGTCCTCTTTCTCCTGTGGGGTGATCAGGGCTTATTGGGGTTAGGTTTATCCACCCTAGATGACCCTACATCTCCAGGCAGACTCCTATTTTTTTCTATTTTTCGGTAGGTCATTGACGTTTCAAGTCTACTCAGCTCAATCCTGTTGGATACTCCGTTTTTCATTAGTGTTAGATTTATCTACTTTGAATGTCTCCTTATTGACAGGCAGGCCTTTTTGTGCACAGCTAGACCAGGTATATACCATATACCCCCTTTCTACACTGGTACGTTGCTGGGGCACTCTACCTCCACTACTTAGCGTAATTGTGTTATTTATTTTATGCCTCTTACCCTGTACTACCCAGTCATTTTCCTTTCTGTGTATTCAGAACTACTACTTAGGATCCCCTTGTTTGTCTCAAGGGTCTCCTCCTTTTTACATTGTCTTTATTTTGGGTTACCCCCTGTCAAGTAGTTCTGTGATAGGCATCGTTTAGGATAGATTTCACATGATCACACGTTCGTTTGTGACCACGTGTATCAATTCCTTTTTGTTTTCAATGTTATCTGTTTATCACTATTGGCTGACACCTGTTGATGGGCAGTTTCTTGATATGGATATATTGTTATAAATCAAATCTGGGTTTATTCTAAATAGCTTTTTGTATATGGGGAATGTGTTTATTTATATTTCATTTTAAACATTTCTGACTCGTATTCAGTGTTTCTGTGGTGTGAATTCATTAGTGTGGTGTGATATCTGATTGAAAAACAGAAGTCAGAAGGTGACCATAGTGTGATCGTATAACATAGTAACTTTGTGCCTTAAATATTTACACATCCATATTACATATATTATAGGGAATGGCGAAGAGGAGCCCCAGAAATTGAGAAGCCTCTTAAATGTGAAGATGAAGCTACTGTGAAGAATGAAGACGATGCCAGTGAAAGTCAAGCATCTGGTGAAGATGACAAGGCTCTGCAGAGATTTGATGAGGATGATGATGAACGTGTACCTTCTCATCAATTTGAGGAAAAACCACGTCGTGGTCTGGGTGATGATAAAGGACCTCGTGATGCAGAAGAGGAACGTAGTTCATGGCGTGGTGCTGAAGATGATCGTGCATCCAAGCGTGGCTTTGATGATGACCGTCCTCCTCGGCGTGCCTTTGACGATGACCGCCCTCCTCCTCGACGTGGCTTTGAGGATGATCGCCCTCCTCTTCGACGTGGCTTTGAGGATGATCGCCCTACTCCTCGACGTGGCTTTGAGGATGATCGCCCTCCTCCTCCTCGACGTGGCTTTGAGGATGATCGCCCTCCTCCTCCTCGACGTGGCTTTGAGGATGATCGCCCTCCTCCTCCTCGACGTGGCTTTGAGGATGATCGTCCTCCTCCTCCTCGACGTGGCTTTGAGGATGATCGCCCTCCTCCTCGACGTGGCTTTGAGGAAGATCGTCCTATTCGACGCGGTTTTGAAGATGACCGCCCACCTCGCCGTGGCTTTGAGGATGACCGTCCTGCTCGACGTGGATTTGACGACGATCGTCCCCCTCGTCGTGGCTTTGAAGAAGACAAAGGTCCCCGTAGGGGCTTTGAAGAAGACAAAGGTCCCCGTAGGGGCTTTGAAGAAGATAGAGGCCCTAGGAGAGGCTTTGATGAGGATAGGGGACCAAGACGAGGGTTTGATGAAGATAGAGGCCCTCGACGTGGATTTGATGATGACCGCACCCCACGTCGCGGGTTTGATGATGAACGTACTCCACGCAGAGGCTTAGATGAGGATCGTGGATCCTGGCGTGGTGGGGAAGATGACAGGGGTCCAAGGCGCGGTGTGGATGATGACCGAGATCTTACACCTTGGAAGCCAGTTTCAGCAAGTCGACCAGGTAAAGTAATCAATTTCCCTGTCTTTGAGAGATACCGTCCTCAACAGTTACTGAAAGCATAACAGAAAATGTTTTCTAAATAGCCAATAAGCCAGTACAAATATACGATGAGTTAATCTATTCACTTTTCACTGTGTAGGGAAAATTAAACTGCATGTGCAGTGGTGGAATTGCTCTAAATTTTAATGAATACCTTTAACTTGTCATTCAAGGTGGTTGGCGTGAACGTGAGAAAGCACGAGAAGACAGTTGGGGCCCACCGCGCGAATCCAATCCTTCAGAAGATCGTGAATGGTCAAGAAGAGAAGGGAAGGATACAGAACCTGAACCAGTAAAACGCCCTGTCAGGTAAAACCTGTTTTAGCTGTTTGACATGGATCACAAAAACCGACATTAATTCCGGCTATTCGCTTTTCTTCTGTTTCTATTGTATCTTGGGTTGTTTTTTTGATAAGCCTTGATTTGCAGTCTCTACCGTTGGCATACAGGTATTTCAGAGATTACACTGTATGTCACACAAATCTTCTTACAGATTAAAGGAACACTTTAGTGTCGAAAAATGAAACCTGTATTCCTTATACTATAGTGCTGGATTAGCCATTAAGCTTACTCGCTCCTCTGAGTGGAGTAAAAAGGTGCTTAAACTTACCTTTTCTCAATCGCTGTCCTGGCCTTTTAGCCCCGCCTCTTGATTATCTCCGCCAATTCAATGCTTCAATATAGGAACGCATCGAGAGGCTATTGCGCATGCAATGTAAAATGCTGTGCCAATCCACATCTTTGAGATGCATTAAATCAGTGCCTCTTTGTTAGGATTGTTCAGTGTTTCTATGCAGAGCATAGATACGGTGAACGTAAGTGTGTGCAGCACTCAAATATGAAGCACTTCTAGTGGCCATCTTAATGACTGTACCTAGAGGTGTTACTACGTAGTAATGTAAACACTTTCTCTGAAAAGGCTGCATTTACATTGAAAAACCTGCAAGGACAGGCTAGACACCAAAACCACTACAATAAGCTGTAATGGTTCTGGTGACCAGCAAATGGTCCGTAATTTACCTTAATCTTGTCAGCTTGCGAATATATTTCCACATATTTTTAAATTTGTGGTTCCAGTACTGCTGCCATGTTTAAGTGTACGTATCTTATTAAAACAAGCTATTTCTATTTTAGAGAAGAGTCTGGGTGGAGAAAAGGAACAGAGGATTCCTTGAGTACAAAGACACCAGGAGATAATGACCGAGATGAAGATAGTCGTGAAAAGAAAAGACCTCTAAAGTCAGATCAAGAAGAACGTAAGTGCCTGAAGTCCAATACTGTCTGAGCTTTGTGAACAGAGGGGCCCCTTTGGCTTTTAATTGCGATACTCTCCTGATGGATTGGAAGTGCCTTTTTTGTGTACTGTCACAATATATTGGGTTGCAATTTTTGTAAATGTTTCAGCTCTTTAGACCAACTGTTGTTCAATCTTCTAATTTGCTGCTTGGCAACCCTGTCAGTGTATCTCCTATTCCTGCTGTTTTCTAGTTCATTTGCATGTTCCCTGTCTGCTCCCCTGTAACTCTGACAGATTATGATCTGTCTCTGCAGGGAGCTTTCACGGACTGATTCCATGTAAGCCAATGGGGGTGCTGCTTATGGGGTTAGTTTTTTTTTTTTTTTTTTTAGTTTTTTTTACCCATCCCTGGCACGTTCTATAAATAATGTTCCTAATATTAAGCAATTATTAAAGTGTCCCTTTAACTGATCAGGTCATTGTTCTTGTACTGGGTCAGTTACTGTGCATCTCTGAAGTCGCGGATTGCTTCAGGTTGAATACTAATATATAATTTTATGTGGTTTTAGCAAACCAGTGGCGGCGTGGTGAAGAAAAGGAAAGTCGCTCAGAAGAACGCAGCACTCCTCGGCGAACTGCTCCTGTAGAGAGGGAGAAAAGCTCATGGCGCACAGACAAGAAAGAAGATAAGGATGGTCCTCGCCGGACAAAAATTGAAACCGATGAGGAAGGGTGGACAACTGTGCTGCGGCGCTAGGTATTCAGATCGTTTCCACGTGGCCAGACCTGATACCAGAGTATTCCCCCGCCCTAAAGTGTCAAACTGTCACCTTCTGCATCTTTGTCATTGTGGCCCTATCTTTCCTTGCCTGGCTTGTTTGGATTTCCTTAACCACAGTAGGCTTATGTTTTGAGTTTGGGTCAATTTGGGTTCTTGATTAACAGTAGTCTCTGCTCTGTGTGAAAATAGGTGAATTGTAACACTTTGGCCTGAAATCATGAATATACTTCAGATTGCTGACTGCAGTTATTGTGTAGTAGAATAAGGAATGACTGTTTTTTGATTCCTGCCCTTCTGATCCTTTTCCTAAAAATACTTTTGCGATGGGCATCCTTTTTTTTAACTCTGAAGCGGTCAATCTAGATTGAGGGAATGTTTATCTACCAAAGCTCTTTGCCAATCCTAGAAATTATGCAATTGAAATCACCACTGTCATTTTATGTCAGAGGTCTTAAAATTAGAGTAGGAAAATTCCTTTTAGCACCCAGGGCGTGTCGATCACATTGTATTCTGTACCTCCGACACTCAAAAAGCTGGAGTATATTTATTGAAGCATGTGTGCCCTTGTGATGTGGTCTGTTTTCACTCGCCTGTTAAAGCCCTGGTGTATGATTGCCCATAGCTGTACATGGAGGGGAGGGGTCATAGTTGCACACAATCAGGTCATTTGCAAAAATGTTTGCATTTAAATTCTTTATGAAACACTAGATTTAATAAGGTGATGGGCTAATCTTAAGTTTATTTCCCGAATTCATTTTATAAATTTTATTTATTAAACTGCACATTTAATCTGAATTATCCTATTACTGGAAGAGTGTGGACTTGGTTTTTGTTTTGAGAAGAAAACAAAAAACAAAATGCAACTTCATCTTCTGACCGTTGTTAAATTGCTAACCTGAACATTCATGGGTCAGTTGCAATCGATTGATGTATAAGAGGCACACAGTTAATTTGGAGTGACCAATGACCCTTTTAAAGCTTTGGGGAAGTGTTTCTTTCTAAAATTGTCAAACCAAACCCTGCAGCTTATTATTTAATCATGGTTCGCAATGATCTTTTTGTAACTTGGTCACAGTGATCTTGGATGTCACATTAAGAATGTAGAAAATAAAGTGACTGCCCCTTGAGGTGACATGAGGACAAGTTTCTGGACCTGCTTATTATTGCTCTACATCAGGGAATTCAATCTATTGCTGGCATAGAATTCTGGGTAGTGTAATTCTAGAATGCTGGGATCCTTCGCTGTTCTGGATGCTCTCTGGTGGATTCCCCATATTGGTAATATGTATGAGAACCAGATATCTGTTTTTACTGCTCTTAATGGCTGTTTATTTGTTTAAGCTCCTAGTCATGTGCCGTTTGATCTCTTTTTTTTAGGTCAACACTCGACTTGCTGCAGCTTATCCAATGATAAATAAAATACTTCTAAGAATCAATCTCCGCTTTGTTGATTTTCAACTCTGTTTAGTCCAAGGGGTTTGCGTTCCTATTGACAATATGAAACCTCTTGCGCAGTGGATACCTTCCCATCAGATGTTCCATTAGCTGGCCCTCTGAGAGCTTACTGGAGTACACCCTGGTCTCTACGGTAGTTGCCCAGGCGACTGCTACGAGAAAAGCTTTTGTCTGCTTACAGAGAGCACCTGTTCACTTTATGAAATAAAAGTAATCAAACCTGGAACTGAAAACAGGAATATTATTCAGTTTTTATTTGTAGATTTTCTATTAACTTGCAGAATCCTTGGCCCCTGCTTCTCTATAATGCCCTTTTCCACCATTCTTCTATCTTATCCACATCTTTCTTTGACCCTTTCTATCTTATTGCACAGGAAGTGGATTCTCACCCCCAATATAATATACCTTAATGTTTGTTAAACAATAAAGGGATCAATATACAAAGTGACTTGTCTATGAGGTTTTAAAGTTCTGCTAAATGAGGGTCATGCAAGGGCTGAAGACGGGTTAGTGTTGAATTGACACTGACCTGCAGTATGTGCTGTTTGACATCTTGCGTGTGCGCAATTCCAGCACTTTATGGCAATCTTTCTTCTATAGCTTGACCTCTGTTAGTGGACATTACAAGTTCTGCTGCACACAATTAAATGTTAATGATACAAAAATTTCAATAAAGGGAAATAAAATACGTAGAATAAAACTTCTATAAAAGGAAATAATATAATGCAATATAATTGATACACAAAATAGTAGAAAACTCGGTAGGTGGCTGGAATAGCAGGCATGTCTCTCTTAAAGGGTAGGATGGCCGGTGCTATAATATGGTGATGTTCTTCCCCAATATTCCTCTTTCCTACTCAAACAGAAAAAAAATAATATAGTGCAGATGGTATGAAAAATGTTAGTTTATTAATACGAATGTGCACTTACAGGAATGAGGAGACTACAGCATGTACAGTGGCATCGAATGGAGTAGCTGGATATCATGGTTAAAACTTCCAAAATTCAATGCCGAAAAAAAGAGCACGTACTAAATGCTCCTCTTCTTAAATACCCCTTACTGTGTTGGCATGCATCTCGCTTGAATTTTCCGATTCTGCCAGATAACACAGAAATTCTGTGCGTTCCAGCGTAAGACGCACGCCAAAACAGGTGCCGTTTTTTTGCTATCAAAGTAAGGGGGACCCAGAAGGGGACATGCATCGCTGAAGAAGTCCAGCAGGACGAAACACTTAGGATTTGTACTCCTTGGAGTTTCCTTTTTAATGTTTTTGGTACATGCTCTCTTTTTTTTATTTTTATTTTTTTCGGCACTACATTGAATTTTGGGAGTTTTACCCGTGATATCCAGCTGCTCCATTGATCACAATGTGATCAAAACAAAAACTTGAATTTGCGCTATATGTCTGTTCAGGCGTAATTCACCTCTTTCATATTATGTGCACCCACACTTATTATATATCATTTTATTCAGGGGAAACAGGACTTTCATTTAGCATCAAATATTTAGGTTTGAAACTTTTTAATATGACTAAAATATAAAAAAAAAAATGGGAGAAAATAAGAATTTAAAAAAAATTATAAATTAGTTCTTCGTGACATTTTAACTGTGAATGTCATAATACTGATGGCTTTTACTTCAAAAAACAAAACACATTTTTATTCAGCGATGTCTCACGTGTAAAACAGTACCCCCTATGTACAGGTTTTATGGTGTTTTGGGAAGTTACAGGGTCAAATATAGCACGTTACATTTTTCATTTTTTTCACATTGAAATTCGCCAGACTGGTTACGTTGCCTTTGAGACCGTATGGTAGCCTAGGAATGAGAATTACCCCCATGATGGCATACCATTTGCAAAAGTAGACAACCCAAGGTATTGCAAACGTGGTATGTCTAGTCTTTTTTAGTAGACACTTGGTCACAAACACTTTACAAAGTTAGTGTTAATATTTGTGTGAAAAATGCAAAAAAACTAATTTGAACGCCAGTGTTTGTAACGAAGTGGCTAGTACATCGATATCTTATGTATATAGGTATTTTTTTTGTTCTACATGTAGCCATCGATGTAGCCTACAGCGCTACAGAATCTGGTGGTATATAAAAAATATATTTTAAAATAGTTAGAATGAATTTACATATTTTTTAAATATATCTAATTATATATACACATTTAATATTCAACGTGTATTTTGATATTTATATTAAGTATATTTCATTTTAAAACCGTTTAAGTCTTATGTTACAAGCATCAGGGGGAGTACCTGTAATTACGGGCACTCCCCCTGCTGCCACTGCTATGGCTGGCTATCCTGTCCATGTAAGCGTGAGGTCCTTGCGATCACATGGCCCAGGAGGAGGACTCCCTGGGATCACAGGTGAAGCCCCTCCCCCGCAATCGCCAGTGAGCGGGTTAGTAAATAGGATGGCGGGGATGTGCTATGCTGCCCCCTGGCATTTAGAGCTGGGTCCCAAAGGACCACTATAGGCACCCAGACCACTTTAGCTTAATGAAGTGGTCTGGGTGCCAGGTCCAGCTAGGGTTAACTTTTTTTTTTTTATAAACTTAGCAGTTTCAGGGAAACTATGTTTATAAATGGGTTAATCCAGCCTCTAGTGGCTGTCTCTTGACAGCCACTAGAGGTGCTCGTGTGCTTCTCACTGTGAAAATCAGTGAGAAGACGCCAGCGTCCATAGCAAAGCATTGTAAATGCTTTCCTATGAGACTGGCTGAATGCGCGTGCAGCTCTTGCTGCGCATGCAGCCGAGGAGGAGAGCTCTCCGCCCAGGGCGCTGGAGAAACCCCTTCCTCCCCCTCAGAGCCCGGCGGGAGGGGGCACCCTCAGGGCACTATAGTTGTCCTTTAAGGGAACCCTTTGTTCTTTAAAGGGGTATTTTAAGTTTTTATTTTCTGTGCATATAGTTATTTGTATTTTTGCACTTTATTATTATTGTAATTTATATAGCGCCAATAGATTCCGTAGCGTTCTACAATATTATGAGAGGGGGATTTAACTCTAAATAGGCCAATTATAGGAATGATAGGTTGAAGAGGACCCTGCTCAAACAAGCTTACAGTCTATACACTTCTGTTAATTATGTTTGGTTGAAACCTAAACATGCCACAAATCCTTGTTGAAAGGTTACTCTTACATGGGACGGATGCAGAGGTAATGGCTCCATAATCAGTCTAAGGAAGGTGTGCTCCTTCTATTAAGGGTGAAGATATGGAAAGAATCAGAGTGCCAACACCTGCGAAGGAAGAGCTTATGGCTCATTTGTGGTAATGCTATAGTTTTGGAACCTCCAAACACTGGTAAGAGGGGCTTTTCTCCATATCCCAATAGCTTTTAAAAGGTCAGGAACCTTTGAGAAGTTGCAAGGTGAAAAAATGTCTGATGAATATTCAAATATTCTATTAAGTGTATGTGTGACTTACCCGTAAAATGCTCTCATCACCTAGTACGCTTGTTCAACAAAATGGTTAACTGCAACCGGTTTAAAACTCATTAAACCCCCATAGGGTAAATAAACCTTCACCGTTTGTTAAAGTTGACAGGGTGATGCAGTGGAGTATTGCTTAGTTGGGTGAAAATAGCAAAACGGAATATTGTGAAACGATTTCTGAATGGCTTTATTAATACGAAATACACATAAGCCAAGACTGGACTCAGCGTCCAAATGACAAGTTACAGCCAAAATCTTAAACTGGTAATCGTGGCGTTGTGATCCCAGCTAGATTTCCACGAGTGTAGTTTGCATATTAAGTTAATCTTGTTGGTCTAAAATAAAAAACGAAAACTATTAAGTAGCCATCTATTTAAATGTCAAACGAGTTCCAAAAAAAAAAAAAAAAATATAGCCTAGATTAATCAAACTGCAGATTTACACATGGTTTGTGAATAGCTAATGATTGGTTAAAGTTTTATTAAAGGCAAAAAAGTTAAACAATTTAAAAATAAAGCTCTGAAAAGTTCAAAAAACCAAAACAAATAAATCTGGAAATATTATCCCTGCTTTTGGTTGGGGTACTTGGACCGTAAATTTGTAATTCTTTAGTAAATAACCCCTAAGACTTAAAATGAACTTGCAGAGTTCGATAACCAGGTCACTGGGAATGGACTTCATTGCCCTCTGTAAATTAGATATTTAACTTAAAGCCACCCTGTTATTTTAGTACATAACAGAACTAATACCCACAAGTAAAATACAGTTAAAGCTTGAATGATACGTTAAAAATCATAGAAAATGATCCAGGAACGTTGCAGAAATGAAAGCGAATTCAGTGTAAATCAAGGGTTAGTCTGGAACAGCTGAGGGTTTCTCCAAGTCCGTTTTCCATACAGCTATTCTAGTGGACAACTGAACTGTACTTTGAATTCCAAACAAGTCATTTGGTTGTGAATAACTCAGTGAAGTTTTGAGTGAAAGAAGTGACTGCTAAACAAAATAAACCAGTGTTCAAGTAAAAGGGATTGCCAGGAGCACTTAAGATTTGCGTTAAAATATAAACCTTAAACAAGGGTGTCAAACGTGAAAAGTCACTGAGGGCCGTGTCCACACAAAAAAACAAAACAAACACACGACTTTGTGAAATGAGGTGACGAATACCAAAACCTTTCAATGTGGGGTGATGGCTGTTCTAGACAGGATTAGTTCCTAGAAAAATATTGAAGTGATTTTTTAAAAAATAAATAAGAGTTGAGTCTGTTGCCCCAAAGTCCACCGCAATATGAGGGGATTACATGTTTTTGTTTAGAAAACATTTCTGAACAGTTTGCTTATTTTTGCTCTTTATTAAAGTCACAAAAGGCCCGAGGTTATTCCAGCCACGGAGGTCTTGGAGGCCATTCCAGCGCCTCATTCCAGCCACAGATAATGTCATTGGGCAGTACCTCAGGGTGTGCGCGTTGTCCCCATTAGCACCACAGAGAGGACAGGTATAGCACCTCAGGATAGGGCATAGGATCCTTCCATCTGTCCCTTTCAGGCGATGGTTGCTATAAATCTCTGCTGCCTCACGGTTGTTTCTGCAGAAGCCACAACCTTGCATCTCAGTCATAACTGGCTTCTTTGGAGGAAACTCAACCAATGGCCGGTAAAGGTGGCTTTCTCCTCTTACTCCGGAGTGCTGTAGTCCACGGATCAGAGCAGAAAGCCCCAAATAGTCATTCCACGCATTAAAGTCCTGTTTGTATTTCAAGCCCTGTGAACAGGACAATATTTCAAGGGGTGAACATAAGGTTTCCATACTTGAATCAGACAGGTACTACTCCAAATGTTCCACACGCACCGCTATAAATCCCCTCAGTTTGAGCACAGGTGGAGCAATTAGTAACTCAGTAAAGCTGTGACATCAATAAGACATGGCTTGGTGATGGATCTATAGGCCTGGACTTCACAAAACCAGGCTAGCATAGATAAGATAAGGAAAGTGTACATAGGGTGTGTGAACCCTAGCCCTGAGGTTTAACTCCATGCCATGATTTCAGGATTCGCCCAATTAATGTGCAATTAGCAAGTCTAACCACCAAGCAACCTCCTCTGATCCATCAAGCTCATGATATATGACTATTGGTTGGCTCCCTAACTAAAGGCGTTGACTTAAAACTCCTCAAACCAGATACAAACTTCCTGTTAGAACAGCCAGATCCACAATGGATTCCTGGACACATTTCAGGACTATGTGCTTGTGGGCTGCAGGAGTGAAGGCAAGGCCTTTGAGATCCCTTCTTAGTACCTCTAAACTACGTGTTCTTTATGTGCATTATTCTGGTAGTATATTGTCAGCTGCTAAGCATTTTAAAGGACTATTATAGGTAGGTACCCAGACCGCTTCAGCTAAGTGAAGTGGTCTGGGTGCTAGGTCCCCCAGGTTTTAACCCTTCAGATGTAAATATAGCAGTTTCAGAGAAACTGCTATGTTTACACTGCAGGGTTAATCCAGCCCCTAGTAGCTGTCTCCCTGACCGCCACTAAAGGCCACTTCCGCGATTTACAGAGTAAATCGCACATACTTGATGCTGGACGTCCTCATGGAGTCCAGCGTCAAACAAGATCCCCATTGGAAAGCATTGAGTAATGCTTTCCTATGGGCGGGTTTGAATGCATGCGCGACCTTGGGCCACACATGCGCACTCAGCTCCACTCTGAAGCTGACACCAATGGAGTAGAAGAGGTCACCAGTGCTGAGGAAGCCCGGTACTGGATTAAGGTAAGCAAGTAAATGATTAATTAACCATTTATTCGCCGTGGAACGGGACCCACTCTATAGCGTTAGGAATCCATATTTGTATTCCTAACGCTATAGTGTTCCTTTAAAGACTACTTAATAAAATGTGAATTGTCAGGAATGGCAAATTCTAGACAAATAACACACTAAAAAAAATAAAAATCTGTTGTTTGAAGAAGCCTTACAATGTGGCTGTTTCAAGTTGAAAATAATGAACTGTAGTCATTAATTTATAAGATGTAGTTTGTATTTTGATAAATGTTTAGCAGCACAGCACTTAAAACCAGTGGTTCCCAAACTTTCTAGGTTTAAGGCACCCTTAATATTTCAACATTTTTCCAAGGTGCCCCAAGTCAAAACAAATCTCTAGGTTGTATATATGTACAGCGCTGCAGCAAATACTGGGCCTCTGTTCTGCAGAAATGTTTCCTGGTCAGGGGCGGATCCAGAACCTAATCTCAGGAGGGGCACTAGTAGATCTAAAGAAGCAATCCAGGCACAATGCACTCTGTAGTGGATATGGTGCCAGGAGTGTCTGTTCAAGAACAGTTTGACAACTTACCTGGCGTCTGCCGGGATAGGGGATGGGGGGCTACCCCATGTCAACTGCTCCCC
>OW240922.1:126753117-126896121 GCA_933207985.1 Pelobates cultripes | reverse complement strand
TACCTTAATACTATGGTATGAGCAGATCTACAGGCAATCCGCGCCTTCAGCATGTACTGTGCTCTTATAGAATACCTTAATACTATCGTATGAGCAGATCTACAGGTAATCCGCGCCTTCAGCTTGTACTGTGCTCTTATAGAATACCTTAATTAATACCTTCCTGCTTTATATCTCTTACGATGGGAGCTTTGCTTTAGAGAGAAAACGCCCTACATTTTAACATTGTTTGTGAACCAGCCGCTACTATGTTTGTAGAATTGTAGCGGAGGGTATTTTGGGTTTTTTTGCTTTTGTAATAGCTCTATTAACACAGATCGAAGGACAGTTTATATTTTCATATTGGCTGTTTGATGCCACTGGAGCCGCTAATGGCACGGTGACCGAAAGTGTTTCCCTGACTAGATTATTGGTTACCATTGCACGTTTTCACGTGTTCTGTGTGTGTAATAGAATAGTGTTGGTATTGTACAATCCCTGTATAGCACTTTTTTTTTTTTTTTTCTTCCTGCAATGTGTCAGCCTCTCACCACCACCAATGCCTTTGGCATAAAAGTATAAATTATATGTGTGCCGTTTTGCAGTATAGAAACTTACACCGCGGGACTGCGCTTCACTCCTAGAAATGCGTGTATATTATTTTGTTCTTTTCTTGAATATACGATCACTGTGGCCTGCACCAATGTTGGTTTTTAAAAGTTTTTAATTTTTTTTTTTTTTTGGTGTGAAATTCTTTATTTATACTGTGCATAAGACAACAAAAGAGCTCACTATGCCACAACCACAAAAGTAAGCCTACAAATATCCAAAACATGACATTGAAATAATAGCACCATTTGTTGGAGTAATAGTAAGCTAGGAAGGCATGTCTACACAATGTAAGGACACTAAGCCTATGTGTAGGTAGATATAGACATGCATGTAACATAACATGAAGGCCAATGGTTCGAATCTCTTAATCCCAACGCTGCACTATAGCATAGTAAGTAGAAAGTAATATACGTTACTACGCAAAGTATAAAATAAAATGATTGATTTCACAATACTGTGCTTATCTCTAGCCTTGTCGCTCAAGCTTTAAATCTTATTTGAGGGACGGTCTGGTTTATGTGGCATTTTTCAATTTTTTTCATCCATACACATGACTGACTACCAGCCCATCACTAAATAGTCAATCCAGAGATATGGGCCACTTATCCAAAAAAAGTTTAAAGATATAAAAAACCGTTTTAATCCAGATGCATGATGGGAAAGTAAGAGTGTGCTAGTTTATTGAAGTAACTGGTCCATTTTAAAGTTGGTGTCATAAAATATTTTTAATCTGTGTGGTTTTTCTATAATTGTTTTTCAGTTGTGTATATAAATGTGTGTGCCAGCAGCACTCAGAACAGATGTACAGTGACCTGATGCGCAAGATCGCGTGCCACCTAGAGAGAGTGTCTCAGGATCTACAGGTAAGTTCTGGGAGCTTCTATTTCTGCACAGTGTGGGGGATTGCATTGTGGTATCTTCATGCTGGAGGTGCAGATCATTTTACTTCTCCTAATGTTCTTTAGCAGTGTCCTATGGGTCAGTGTTAACAGAATGTGAGCACCATGTACATGAAATAGCCCACCAGCCATTCCTTCATATTTCAGTTAAGGAAGTATTTTCTTTCCACTGATCATTATAGCTAAGACAGCTTTTTATTATTTTGCTTTTTATTTTTTTTTATTTATTTTAATTATGAGGGTTCCAAGTGACCAGTAGTCATTATAGTCACCATGGTAGAAATGGGTTCTCAAGGGGTTTATTCACTGCAAATTGCAGAGAACTGACAAGGGAATTGCAAATTTTAGCAAAGTTGTAAAACCTTTGCGATTCAACTATATTTGCCCAAAATTTGCAATTCCTGTCAATTCTCCACAGATCAGTGTAATGAATAAGCTAGTAAATGCATCGTACGTTGAAGAGCTGTCGCTTCTCGGCTAATTACACCATTGAATACAACTCTGAAAATGACCTTTTATTTGTGTTAACTGAATTTTAAAGATTTGGCATATTACATCATAATCCAGTTCAGACAAGGCACAGCTAGGGCACACAATGCAAATGAGGAGACAGAGAAACGTTTTCATTTCTCCTCTGTCTGTGCTCTCTGTGCCGACTACAATATGATATGGAGACAACCATTCACAGGATTTCTATATTATTATTTTCCATACCTCGCAAATAGATATTTGTTATTTGTAGCGAGAAGTAAACCACAACATTGAAATCGTGCGAAGTGCTAGTTCCTCTTTAAATGTGCAGAACAGAGAAACAACATTCTCAAGCTTTACTTTCAGAGTTGTTTACAAAATTATGAATTGTCATAAACTCACTAGAGAATTAGAAATTCAAAGCTAAAATAGATGATCTGGGAAAAAAAACACAATATGCGGTCCCAATAATGAATGGTTTTATTGAATAGATCTGCCAAGCCTTAGTCTGTCAGCAGAGGGCAGCAGTGAGTTACTCTTCATTATACTAAATCCCCACAACGAAGGCTTTCACTGTGGTCAAGATATTCTGCCAGTTTGAGGTTAACATTAGAGCAGCCTAAAAAAGGATCTGATTCACTGCTGGCTTTCACCTTTTGTTTGAGAAACGTATAACTGCTGACTGGGATCCCTTTAATCCAGCCTTTTATCGCGTTAAAGCCGTATTCTCGACTGTGCGTGCTTGCTGATAAAAGGAACGTACTGGTCTGTTTTATGCATGAGCGAGATTTCGATTAGTGGGTGTGTATTGCTGGCGTATTGCCAGTAGGTGAGGAGCGAGGTTTAGATTAGCGGGTGTGTATTGCTGGCGTGTTGCCAGTGGGTGAGGAGCGAGATTTCGATTAGTGGGTGTGTATTGCTGGCGTGTTGCCAGTGGGTGAGGAGCGAGGTTTAGATTAGCGGGTGTGTATTGCTGGCGTGTTGGCAGTGGGTGAGGAGCGAGGTTTAGGTTAGCGGGTGTGTATTGCTGGTGTGTTGCCAGTGGGTGAGGAGCGAGGTTTAGGTTAGCGGGTGTGTATTGCTGGCGTGTTGCCAGTGGGTGAGGAGCGAGGTTTAGGTTAGCGGGTGTGTATTGCTGGCGTGTTGCCAGTGGGTGAGGAGCGAGGTTTAGGTTAGCGGGTGTGTATTGCTGGCGTGTTGGCAGTGGGTGAGGAGCGAGATTTAGATTAGCGGGTGTGTATTGCTGGCGTATTGACAGTGGGTGAGGAGCGAGGTTTAGATTAGCGGGTGTACGCTGGCGACAGCAGGGGTGAGGAGCGAGGTTTAGGTTAGCGGAGGTGTATTACATGCGGTTGCCAGTGGGTGAGGGAGCAGGGTTTAGGGCATGGGTGTGTGTATTGCTTTGGCGCAGTTGTCGCGGGGTGAGGGCAGTTTCATTAGCGGTGTGTATTTGCTTATTGGCAGTGGGTGAGGAGCGAGGTTTAGGTTAGCGGGTGTGTATTGCTGGCGTGTTGCAGTGGGTGAGGAGCGAGGTTTAGGTTAGCGGGTGTGTATTGCTGGCGTGTTGCCAGTGGGTGAGGAGCGAGGTTTAGGTTAGCGGGTGTGTATTGCTGGCGTGTTGGCAGTGGGTGAGGAGCGAGGTTTAGGTTAGCGGGTGTGTATTGCTGGCGTGTTGCAGTGGGTGAGGAGCGAGATTTCGATTAGCGGGTGTGTATTGCTGGTGTATTGGCAGTGGGTGAGGAGCGAGGTTTAGGTTAGCGGGTGTGTATTGCTGGCGTGTTGTCAGTGGGTGAGGAGCGAGATTTCGATTAGCGGGTGTGTATTGCTGGCGTATTGGCAGTGGATGAGGAGCGAGATTTCGATTAGCTGGAAAAGCCACATGGGTTGCGGGTGAGGGAGCGCAGGTTTAGGTTACGGGTGTGGCCAAGCCATGCGGTTGTCAGTGGGTGAGGATGCAGATTCTCGACATGGGTGCGGCTATTGGCGTATTGGCAGTGGATGAGGAGCTTAGATTGATTAGCTGGTGTGTATTGCTGGCGCGGTTGCCAGTGGGGTGAGGAGCGAGGTTTAGGTTAGCGGGTGTGTATTGCTGGCGTGTTGTCAGTGGGTGAGGAGCGAGGTTTAGGTTAGCGGGTGTGTATTGCTGGCGTGTTGTCAGTGGGTGAGGAGCGAGGTTTAGGTTAGCGGGTGTGTATTGCTGGCGTGTTGCCAGTGGGTGAGGAGCGAGGTTTAGGTTAGCGGGTGTGTATTGCTGGCGTATTGGCAGTGGGTGAGGAGCGAGGTTTAGGTTAGCGGGTGTGTATTGCTGGTGTGTTGCCAGTGGGTGAGGTCTGTGACCGATAACACCAAATTCACGCTGTGCAACAAATGCCTGTCTATTGTGCAGTCTCATCGCTTGTATCTTTCCTCTCCATGTAAATGCATGTTTGACATCCTGTCCTCTGTGCTGTAAGCACTGTCAATGTGAAATCAGAGAACTCCCTTCTACCAGGGATTCAGGAAGAGTGATTAAAGATAACTCTACAACAAAAAATACTCCTAAATGTGAAGGTATAGTTAGAGGCAATGTCCACTGTATTTGCTGGTATTTTCTGTTAATCATGCTGTTGTATCAATCACTGCTGGTTTGTGTATTGTATTATTATTATTTTATCATTTATATAGCGCCATCAGATTCCATAGCGCTGTACAATGGGTGGACTAACATGTAGACATGTAATTGTAACCAGACAACTGGACATACAGAAACAGAGAGGTGGAGGTGAATGAGCTTACATTCTAGAGCATGGGTCGTCAACCTGGTCCCTACCGCCCACTAGTGGGCGTTTCAGGATTCCAGGTGGGTGGTAGGGATTTCGGCGGCTAAATCCTCTTTTTGAGAGGATTTCTCCTTTTGGGCGGGCGCAAGTTTTCAGTGACCGGCAGGAGGGAAGCGCTTCCTCCTGCCAGGCCACCTTCTGGACCCCACGGCGTGGTAAGATCGGACGTGGCGAACAAGCTCTAACCCCTCTGCTCCCTCGCGCGATGACGTCATATTCCGGATGCCGGCATCAGTAGACGGCCTGCGAGGGAGCAGAGCAGAGAGCTCCCTCGCCGCGTCTGATTAGCACACAGCCGCCCGCCGAAGTGAAGCCCCACTGCACCCCAGGGACAGATCCACACCTGCTCTCCAGGTAGGGAGGCCGGGTGGACATTTAATATTAATAATTTGTGTGTATGTGTGTGTCTGTAAGTGTGTGTGTCTGTCTGTGAGCAAAGTACTTGTAGAATAGAAGAAAGAAGGAGCAGAGTATTTGTAAGAAGGAGTAGAGTACTTGTAGAATAGGAGAAAAAAGGAAAAGGAGATAATTGTTGTTGGCTAATAATAGTAAGTGGGCGGCGTAGCTCAGCCTTCCTACTGGGCATTGCTAGGAAGGTTAAAAAATAGAAAAAAGGAAGGAAAAAAGGTTGGGAGGGGAATTGAGGAGGGAGAGGAGAGGAGAGGAGCTGACGCACAGATGGGAAATCATATTATGCGCAAACAGAGAAGTCGTCTGAATATCACCGAAAGAGGAGACCTTCGTTTGTTCCTTACGAAAATCGAACCAGATATCAAATATTTAGTCTCGCAGCATCAACCTCAAGGATCTCATTAATCACTAGTAAAGGTAATTTCAATTTACTTTATTGTTTTCTCATTAAACTTTATAAAGTTAAAAACATTATAAACATGCATTGAGTAGAAATAAAAAGATAAATGTACGTACATTTATTTTTTTTAAAAAACACCCTCCTTTCTAAAAAATA
Source organism: Pelobates cultripes (assembly GCA_933207985.1). Lineage (NCBI taxonomy): Eukaryota > Metazoa > Chordata > Amphibia > Anura > Pelobatidae > Pelobates > Pelobates cultripes. The sequence goes on along the minus strand of OW240922.1, from coordinate 126,890,374 downwards.
TTCCGCACTTGCGCGAAAACTGGTGGGCTGTAAGGAAATTTTTCCATAAAGAAAGATGCATTAGTGGGCGGTAGATAGGAAAAGGTTAACTACCCCTGTTCTAGAGGGAGTGGGGCATAGTGATGCAAAGGGTAAAAGTAGGGATACGAAGTAGGTTGTTACAAAAGTATACACTGAGGGCTTAGTAGGTAATTTGTGACAGTTGCAGGAGAGGAGTCATGGAGGGTGGGGGATAAAAACCTGCTAACAGTTGAATTGATATGCTTTCTTGAAGTGTTTTCAATGATTTTTTTTTTTTTTTTGAATGAGTGGAGACTGGGTGAAATTCTTACAGAGAAGGGAAGGGAGTTCCACAGAAGAGGTGCACCCCTGAAGAAATCTTGGAGGCGAGCATTAGAGGTGGGAGTATGGATAGAGGATATACATAGGTCTTTGGCAGAGCGTAGGGGCCTCGACGGGACATACTTGTGTATTAGGGAGGATAGGTAGGTTGGAGCACCATTATCTAGGGACTTGTAAGTAAGCACCAGAATCTTAAATTGAGCCCTATGTCTAACTGGAAGCCAATGTAGGGACTGACAGAGCGTGGAGGCATGGGAGGTACGAGCGGACAGGAAAATGAGCCTCGCTGCTGCATTCATTATAGATTGCAATCTGGGAACACGTAAGGCCACTGAGAAGAGTATTGCAATAGTCTTAATAGTATTATAACCGGCGTAGATCACTTAGCAGGGTGGGGTTTCAAAACATGATGCTTTATAAATGGTTTTATTAAGTTTGCCAACACATGCAGTGGCGCACCCTCACTTCTCACCTAGAAGATGTGTGTCTGTGTACAGATTGAGTGAAGGTGTGTGTTTGTCTCTCTCCCTGAGACAAATAACTTGGGGGAGGGGGGGTTGTCAGTTGTGCTGAATTAAAATACATATAATTGCATAATTTGGCTATTTCTTTTCCATCTTAAAGGACCACTCTAGGCACCCAGACCACTTCAGCTTAATGAAGTGGTCTGGGTGCCAGGTCCTTCTAGGGTTAACCCATTTTTTCATAAACATAGCAGTTTCAGAGAAACTATGTTTATGAATGGGTTAAGCCTTCCCCTATTTCCTCTAGCGGCTGTCTCATTGACAGCCACTAGAGGTGCTTGCGTGCTTCTCACTGTGATTTTCACAGTGAGAGCACGCCAGCGTCCATAGGAAAGCATTATGAATGCTTTCCTATGTGACCGGCTGAATGCGCGCGCAGCCAGCCAACGGGGAGGAGAAGAGGAGGGTCGGAGGAGGAGAGCTCTCCGCCCAGCGCTGGAAAAAAGGTACGTTTTTACCCCTTTCCCCCTTCCAGAGCCGGGCGGGAGGGGGACCCTGAGGGTGGAGGCACCCTCAGGGCACTATAGTGCCAGAAAAACGAGTGTGTTTTTCCTGGCACTATAGTGGTCCTTTAAATAGCATAGGTTGTATATATGCTTTGAATGCACCGTTTTACTCTTTAGTAAGTGGTGAGCCTTTCTTTATTTAGCTAAAGCTTTCTGTATCATGCAGTAAGGAGCAGTGTACAGCTGAGTACATTGGTGGTGTGTTATTGATTAGGCTTCCTGTTTGTCTAATGTGGCAGCACCTTCTCAGCTCTGTTTAATATATCTTTAACACAACAGGTATCTAGCATTGATAATCTAGAGTGCTGAAATAGGGGGGCGGGTGGCCTAGTTGCCTGGTCTTGTTCCTGGGCCATTGATTAATAAACTTCAGCTCTCACCATGCTCCATCAGTAACAGACTGTGATTCTCAAGCTGCCATGGACAGAGTCTCCAGCAAGGTCATATGTAAAGTAGCCAAACTGAAAGAACAGGATGTGTGCAGTTAAATCATGTGGCTGCATGTTATGTAGCTCTGTAGCCTGTGATAGAGATCGGCTGAATCAGCAATCACAGACTAGCTTCACACACTGGCCTAGTGTATGCACTACCTTCTGAACATGCCAGGGTGGATTTGATCTTTTTCAAAGCATTAACAATATAAAGATGATCATTAAACTCTTCTTTTTGATGGGAAGCTGTACCTCACAGCCAATCCTGGTGCTCCCATGGTGTTTTGAATTTGTGTTTTTCTTTCGGGAGCTTTGTACGTATCTCATATACCACTGAGCAGCCACAGATTGTGGGATTTGGGGTTTACTGTCTTTTTTTTATTTATTTTTTTTGTATTGAAAGCTATGCAGCAATCAGCAGTTCAGACTGTGATTTGCCTTGGTCCTGAAACCATGAATTGCAGGAGATAATGGTAGCCTCAGCTTGGTTTCATTCATTTTACATTTATTATATTGTTATATATTACAGCAGCTCAAGAGCATAGCAACTAGACTTCTATCACGGCAGAACATATTGGGATGGAATTAATGTCTTTTCCAAAGCAAATTTCTTCCGCTGGGAGTTTCATTTTGACCAAAATCAGTCCATTATTTCCGTTTTATGTCCTTTTGGACTTATGGAATGACATGATCGCTGGCAAGTCTTTCAGTGGTTTAGATAAGTAGACAAGTCCCTACTTTTTATGTGGGATTGGCAGATTTGGGTTCCACATTTGTGAAGTAGCTGTGTTTAGTAGATAGCTCCTTCTTTTGTTATCTTCAAATGTGGTGATACCAAACTAGGGAGCTTATTAGTAGATCCCTGATTTTTTACCCTTATGCTGTATTGCCATTTTCAAGGGTACCAACTTAATGTCCTGTTTAGAATATGCATTGCATTGACATTAGTCAGTCCAGAATTCCATTCATTGGTTGAGAGTGGTCAGCTGACACTTTCGGGCAGTAATTGTCGATTTGGATCGACTTCCAGCTTTTGCAGAAGCTTGATGTTGGTACTGGCTTGAGAGGAGCTCTGGAGTCCAGCATGGACTCAGGTAGGAGGGCAAAGTGTTGTGAAAGGTTTGCCCAATTACCAGGACACAGGACCAGTGTACTCCTATCATCATAACCACTGCCGTGGAGTAACCCTTTAAATGGTGCCTTAATTAAAGAATAATACTACTAATCGTGACCTCATATATAGCTTGTGTTCACAGACCTTGTCGTAATATCGCATTGTAAAGTAAAGCTAAACCGTAGCAGCCAGGAAATGTGCTCCGGTGATAAGTGTTCATGGGAGCAGATCCTACGCTGTGGCCTGCCATCACAACATATACTCAGTCAGTATCCCCATCTAATCTCTATTTGTTCTCCTGATTACCTGTCAGCCTATAGCAACTTGTATCGGGTGATATGTAGTTTTAGGTCATTGCTGATAAATTCAATGTGATGACCTCTATATTTCAGGTCAGCTCTCCAGCTCATTACATTGAGAAGTTTAACCTGGCTCTGGGGCAGTATATGGGGGCACTGCAAAGCATTGTTCCGCTCTTCATCTACATGGTGAGTCTGCATTGTCGTATTCATTGATCTTTGTACATATCTCTTTTTAGTGTCTGTAATGTTACACTCCAAGCACTATAACTACTTCCTACACTATGGTGTTTCCCTACAGTGTCTTGCAGCGGTTACAAGCCTCCGTTACTGAGAGAATGTAGAGGACCTTGTGCTACTGTCTGCCAGTCCTTGCACACATGACACCGATCCACACATCCACTCTTGGGATCCTTCATAGGTTATTATTAAGGAGATTCTGCTTTCAGGAATCGGTGACTGACGCTGACAGCATTCTGATAGCAGTGACAGTGCAGCAGCTGTCATGATACAGTGACTGACGCGGTCAGCATTCTGATAGCAGTGACAGTGCATCTGCTGTCAGGAAACCATGTCAGCATTCTGATAGCAGTGACAGTGCAGTAGCTGTCAGGAAACCGTAACTGACGCTGACAGCATTCTGATAGCAGTGACAGTGCAGCTGCTGTCAGGAAACCGTGACTGACGCGGTCAGCATTCTGATAGCAGTGACAGTGCAGCAGCTGTCATGGTACAGTGACTGACGCGGTCAGCATTCTGATAGCAGTGACAGTGCATCTGCTGTCAGGAAACCATGTCAGCATTCTGATAGCAGTGACAGTGCAGTAGCTGTCAGGAAACCGTGACTGACGCTGACAGCATTCTGATAGCAGTGACAGTGCAGCTGCTGTCAGGAAACCATGAGTGACGCGGTCAGCATTCTGATAGCAGTGACAGTGCAGTTGTTAGGAAACCGTGACTGACGCTGACCGCATTCTGATAGCAGTGACAGTGCAGCTGTTAGGAAACCGTGACTGACGCTGACAGCATTCTGATAGCCGTGACAGTGCAGCTGCTAGGAAACAGTGACTGACGCTGACAGCATTCTGATAGCAGTGACAGTGCAGCTGTTAGGAAACCGTGACTGACGCGGACAGCATTCTGATAGCAGTGACAGTGCAGCTGTTGTCAGGAAACCGTGACTGACGCTGACAGCATTCTGATAGCAGTGACAGTGCAGCTGTTGTCAGGAAACTGTGACTGACGCTGACAGCATTCTGATAGCAGTGACAGTGCAGCTGCTTGGAAACTGTGACTGACGCTGACAGCATTCTGATAGCTGTGACAGTGCAGCTGTTGTCAGGAAACTGTGACTGACGCTGACAGCATTCTGATAGCAGTAACAGTGCAGCTGTTGTCAGGAAACTGTGACTGACGCTGACAGCATTCTGATAGCAGTGACAGTGCAGCTGTTAGGAAACCGTGACTGACGCTGATAGCAGTGATAGTGCAGCTGCTAGGAAACCGTGACTGACGCAGACCGCATTCTGATAGCAGTGACAGTGCAGCTGTTGTCAGGAAACCGTGACTGACGCTGACAGCATTCTGATAGCAGTGACAGTGTAGCTGTTAGGAAACCGTGACTGACGCTGATAGCAGTGATAGTGCAGCTGTTAGGAAACCGTGACTGACGTTGACCGCATTCTGATAGCAGTGACAGTGCAGCTGCTAGGAAACCGTGACTGACGCTGACCGCATTCTGATAGCAGTGACAGTGCAGCTGCTGTCAGGAAACCGTGACTGACGCGGTCAGCATTCTGATAGTGACAGTGCAGCTGTTAGGAAACCGTAACTGACGCTGACAGCATTCTGATAGCAGTGACAGTGCAGCTGCTGTCAGGAAACCGTGACTTATGCGGTCAGCATTCTGATAGCAGTGACAGTGCAGCTGCTGTCAGGAAACCGTGACTGACGATGACAGCATTCTGATAGCAGTGACAGTGCAGCTGCTGTCAGGAAACCGTGACTTATGCGGTCAGCATTCTGATAGCAGTGACAGTGCAGCTGCTGTCAGGAAACCGTGACTGACGATGACAGCATTCTGATAGCAGTGACAGTGCAGCTGCTGTCAGGAAACTGTGACTGACGATGACAGCATTCTGATAGCAGTGACAGTGCAGCTGCTGTCGGGAAACCGTGACTGACGATGACAGCATTCTGATAGCAGTGACAGTGCAGCTGCTGTCAGGAAACCGTGACTTACGCGGTCAGCATTCTGATAGCAGTGACAGTGCAGCTGTTAGGAAACCGTAACTGATGCTGACAGCATTCTGATAGCAGTGACAGTGCAGCTGCTGTCAGGAAACCGTGACTTATGCGGTCAGCATTCTGATAGCAGTGACAGTGCAGCTGTTGTCAGGCTGATCAAGAATCCATTCACATTGTCTAGTGAACTGGACTGCATTTTTCAAAACTCTCTTCTGGCCAAACCTTATGAAAGACAGGAGATTGATGACTGTAACAATGTACAATATCTGAAATCTAAAAACAAAGTAGGACATTCAGAATACCACCTAGATACAGCGTTTATGAACAGTTTTAGTAAAGTAACTGCAAATTGTAGACAAACAATTAGGGAGGAAATATATGTTGGTGATTTCCCCTCCCCCTTCCTCCCCCCTCCCAAAACACTTATTTATCTCTAAGTAGGCAAAATACACAAATGACTGAATCCAAGCTTAAGTTAAAACTACAATTGTTGGTAAATGCTCTGACTGTATTCCTGGTGTAAGAGAACATTTGGGTGTATTTGCATATGCTGTACAGGGTCATCCCGATGCTTATTGTGCTTCGACTCGAGCATCATGCCATATAATGAGACCAAAAAGAGGGATTGCTTTATCTAGTGTGCAGAATTTACTTCTGTTTCTTTTCAATTCCTTTACACCCCGGGCTATACCATTTACACCGATCAGACTGCAAATTGCCAGAAGGGGGCTGTTCCTGCTTTTTGTATATTTTACAAGGCGTTCTTTCACATGTTGGCTGTGAACTAATTCCCTTTCCCTGTGTTGTTTTCCAGAATAAATTTTACATAGAAACAAAGCTTAACAGGGACCTGAAAGATGACCTTATACAGCTGTTTACGGACCACGTGGCAGACAAGCACATTTATAGCCTTATGCGTAAGTATGTTTGAGTATTTCTACATGCAGAGTGATGTGTTTGATATTTGCTGCCATAGGTATAATTTTCTTGAATAAAAACACAGACGTGGAATGCGTTGAGGGGTGCAGCATTAGTAATTTGTTTTCTAGTACCTATTAAAGGAACACTCCAAGAACCATAACCACTACATTGGCTGTGCTGTCGGGAGTGCCTGTCAAACCATTTAAAACAAACTAATTGCTTGGTTCCTGCCAGTGTCTTCAAACTCTGCGTCTATAATCTCATTGCAAGGAAATCAGTTCAGCTTCAGAGAGCCAAGCAGGGTCGCTCTCATTAGCGAGCAATCTCAACCAATGAGTGAGGTCCTGGATCGGCCAAGCTTAGCTTGGGGAAGGTGTCTGTCATCTGCTGCAGGAGAAGAGCAGATGTGGCATTAGTGCCTGGGGTATCCAGGTAAATTGTCAACTGTTCTAAAATGTTTTGACAAATTACTCTGGGGGGGCACTCTGGTATCATGGCACCATGATCAATACTGCAGGCTTTAGCAGGGTGTGCACATGTGACATGTAGCTCTGAATAAAACCTCTTGTGATTTTGCTAGTTAAAGGGCCATTAGTTGTATGGAAATTGTATTTTATTTGGAAAAACTGCTTGCCCACTCACGTGATAGTAGATCAAATTTAATGGTGGTATTCCTTGTTTATTTCTATGTTTTGTACTTGCAGATTTGCAATTGAAGGATCTGCATTCGTTCTGGCGTGAATGCAATTTAATCTTTTGTCTCGGAGAGTAATTTGTTAACGTCAAAGGGAACCATTCTGTTAAAATTAAAACTGCCTGTTTTGATATGTGTTCATGAGCAAATTATCTGCAAGTGCTGAATATATTTTCTGCACTATGCAAAATATCCCAATCACTGTAATAATTGTATAACCTTTCATGGTGTTCTAAATTAATGACAATATGCTTACAATATAGGAAGTAAATGTGTGCATGCATTTTAAACTACACCACCACCAGTTAATCTATTGGGCATTGAATGCATTGCCTTGACGAGCACGTTTAACAGTTTGGCTAAATGATGAGCAATATAATATGTACTAAGTGATGTTTGATGTCACTGCTTGCTTGTTTGATGGGCTGGCAATGAAATCTACACATTGGCTTTTTAGATTGAGGTGTATTCTTATTTTAGAAGCGCACTTCTGCTTACCAAAGAGGTAACTGTCACTGTGTGAGTGGTAGGGGGAAAGGGGAGCTATCTACAATGTAGCCACAATCCTAGGATAAGACAGGGTGTTTGATTATTGTATTAAAAAAAGTTTAACTATTTCAAAGCTTTATTTGAAAGTGCAAACAGTAAAACCTTTAACGTCAGATTAGGGGTAAAGGGACCTGGCGCCTCAACAAAGCATTATTAGATAATGAACTAGGTGAGGCGGAAGTCAGGGCTATGATAGAACATTTTTTTCAATAAAAATTCAGATTCGGACACCACCATAGTGAATATTTGGTTGGCCCACAAGGCAACAGTCCGGGGGTACTTATAAAACAAGGAGCAGCTTCTCCAGTCACTGGCAGAATTGGAGGCGCAACCCAAGCAGAATGCGTGCATACACTTACGGCAAAAACGGCTGCAAATTAAAAAACAATTACACATTACAACTAAAGACTACGGAATGGAGTATGCGAAAAATGAAACTAAAATATTACACGCAGGGGAATAGAGCGGGCAAACTACTGCCTGCCCAACTCAAGCAGAAATTTTCCCATATAAAAATCCCGTACATAATCAATGCAGCAGGGGCCTTGGTCATCCAACCTACATTGGATACAATTAAACAATTTCTGTAGGATGTGGAGCTCCCTCAAAAACTTGCGAGGAGGCAACGAGGCTTGATAGACCCTTTACTTAGGAGGAGATAGGGGAGGCAATTAAATTGATGGCCCAGCACAAAGCCCCAGGCCCACTTGGGTTTTCTAATTATTATTATTTTAAATTTGCTGAGATACTGGCTCCACACCTTACTAAAATTTTTAATGGGAAGCAAAAACTAAAATGCATATTCAAATTATTTTAACAAAGAATCAAATGTTTGCCTCATTATTCCATTTTAAACATGGATTCCTTTGAGTCTGTGTTTTCTGTATACAACCGCTTTAAAACACAAGTTGGGAAAAAATGCAAAGCCAGTGAAGCACTCATGGACAGCTGTTTCATTGTTAATGAATATCATAAGCATGAGGTCGGTTACTGGTTTGCTTATTGAGGCTTGGTAAGCAAAATCCAAATAGGTTATAGTGGGGAAAAATTGTGATTGAAAACGCCTTCCACCTGAAGTCTGTGGATAGTTAATACAATGTTAAACAAAAATCTGCACACCAGTCAAGCCATAAGACTTGCTTTTCCCACAGAAATCACAAATCTGCAGTGATGTTACTACCACAAAGGATTCTGGGTGGGCATATATAAATTGGTGTATTAGACGCGGAAAAGGCGATTGATCGCCTACATTGGCAATTTATGGCCTTTGTTTTGGATAAATTCTGAATACCTCCTAAATTTAAACAAAGCATTCTCTCTTTATATACTAAACCTACAGCTAGATTTGAGTACGGGTGTTCTGTTCCAAAGGTTCTGCCTGTCGAATGGTACAAGGCAGGGTTGCCCACTATCACAGCTGATTTCAATAATGACACTAGAGCCCTTAGCGCGCAAGATTAATATACACTGTTTGATAACAGGCCAGACTACGTCGAACGGCCCCCAGAAACTCGCACTGTTTGCGGTCGATATCCTTATATGGCTTACCCAACCGCACAACTTGTTAGCACTGCTGATGGATCTTTTGACAGAATATGGAAGGGTGTCGTATTATAAAAACTCCACCTCAAAAACACAAGCTCTGCCTATCAATTTGAACAAAAACCTAACGAGGCATCTGATGTATACCTACCTATTTGAATGGCTGAATGACTCCAGTAACTATTTTTAGAAATACAGATGTCAGCCTCTAAGCGGACTATGATCAAAAACAACACTTGTAAATTATTGCAAGGGGTGCAGACAACGCTGGGCTGGTGGACTGGGGTAGCCGCTTCATGGATCGGGAGAATTAACTCTATAAAGATGTGTATTATGCCTCAAATTTTGTTCTTGTTTCTGACTATTGTGATCCCTAAGACGATTCTTTTCAGAAGGGCATAAATTCACACATTTGGAAACTAAAATCCCCGAGGGTCTCCTTACACACAATAAGCTATAAGGTGAGGGAGGGTGTTCTAGGGATTCCTAACGTATACAAATATTATTATAAAGCATCCCTACTAGCGCAGGCAGTGGCTGTGCAATCAACGGCTGTTAAACCACTATGGCACCTATTGGAACAATCTATGGCACCCCAAAACCTGATAGAGGACCTGATGTGGATAAAACAACATGCCCAACCTTAAAATCTCAGTACTACTGTCCTATCCACGACACTTGTCTCATTGCAAATGTGGAGGTCCTTGACCCCTAAACTTTTAGGACGGGACGTATATGTATCATACGCATCATTGTGTAACATTGTGGATGTATATGTATCATGCACAACTTGGGGGAGGGGAGGAATAACGAGGATTCAACATGTGCTAACAGAAAACGGTATAATGCAATTTCCAGATCTGCAACACAAATATGGTCTGACTAATCCAGAGCTGTTCACGTATATCGGGATAAAACCTATGGTGGTAAAATTAAAAGTGGTTAAGGTAGATAGAGCTCAGTTGCATTACTTTGGAATAATGTGCATGGGCAGACCTGTCAAAGCTAAACCTTTATCGATATATTATAAAAGATTGTTGCACATAGCAAAAGCGGACAAACTGCACTTTATGGCACAATGGGAGAAGGACTTACAGGAACACTATAGGGTCAGGAACACAAACCTATATTCCTGACCCTAAAGTCACCATTTAGGTGGCTTGCCTCTTTTACCCCCTTAAAAATTAATAAAACTCTCCCTATTTCCAGCTCTGGCCACGCCCCATTGGTGACCAAATCAGAATTGCAGTTTTTTTTCCCCAATCCAATGCTTTCCCCGCCGTCCTTTCTACTTACCTGGTCGCCGGCGATATATATTTTCATTGTAACTGGATTTTAAAATATATATTTATAACAAAATACACGTAGAACGAAATATAGATCTATATTCATAAGTATCCATATGAGGATCCTTATGAAAGTCCTAGGAGAGTGCTGAAACGTTAATCCTGATTTTAATGATATAAGAAAAGTTAATTTTTTATCTAAAGACCGTGAGTGCAGCCATCTACTTTTTGCTATTTTATGTACTTAAGTATATACGTATATGTGTGTGTGTGTGTATGTATACAGGGAGTGCAGAATTATTAGGCAAGTTGTATTTTTGAGGATTAATTTTATTATTGAACAACAACCATGTTCTCAATGAACCCAAAAAACTCATTAATATCAAAGCTGAATATTTTTGGAAGTAGTTTTTAGTTTGTTTTTAGTTATAGCTATGTTAGGGGGATATCTGTGTGTGCAGGTGACTATTACTGTGCATAATTATTAGGCAACTTAACAAAAAACAAATATATACCCATTTCAATTATTTATTATTACCAGTGAAACCAATATAACATCTCAACATTCACAAATATACATTTCTGACATTCAAAAACAAAACAAAAACAAATCAGTGACCAATATAGCCACCTTTCTTTGCAAGGACACTCAAAAGCCTGCCATCCATGGATTCTGTCAGTGTTTTGATCTGTTCACCATCAACATTGCGTGCAGCAGCAACCACAGCCTCCCAGACACTGTTCAGAGAGGTGTACTGTTTTCCCTCCTTGTAAATCTCACATTTGATGATGGACCACAGGTTCTCAATGGGGTTCAGATCAGGTGAACAAGGAGGCCATGTCATTAGATTTTCTTCTTTTATACCCTTTCTTGCCAGCCACGCTGTGGAGTACTTGGACGCGTGTGATGGAGCATTGTCCTGCATGAAAATCATGTTTTTCTTGAAGGATGCAGACTTCTTCCTGTACCACTGCTTGAAGAAGGTGTCTTCCAGGAACTGGCAGTAGGACTGGGAGTTGAGCTTGACTCCATCCTCAACCCGAAAAGGCCCCACAAGCTCATCTTTGATGATACCAGCCCAAACCAGTACTCCACCTCCACCTTGCTGGCGTCTGAGTCGGACTGGAGCTCTCTGCCCTTTACCAATCCAGCCACGGGCCCATCCATCTGGCCCATCAAGACTCACTCTCATTTCATCAGTCCATAAAACCTTAGAAAAATCAGTCTTGAGATATTTCTTGGCCCAGTCTTGACGTTTCAGCTTGTGTGTCTTGTTCAGTGGTGGTCGTCTTTCAGCCTTTCTTACCTTGGCCATGTCTCTGAGTATTGCACACCTTGTGCTTTTGGGCACTCCAGTGATGTTGCAGCTCTGAAATATGGCCAAACTGGTGGCAAGTGGCATCGTGGCAGCTGCACGCTTGACTTTTCTCAGTTCATGGGCAGTTATTTTGCGCCTTGGTTTTTCCACACGCTTCTTGCGACCCTGTTGACTATTTTGAATGAAACGCTTGATTGTTCGATGATCACGCTTCAGAAGCTTTGCAATTTTAAGAGTGCTGCATCCCTCTGCAAGATATCTCACTATTTTTGACTTTTCTGAGCCTGTCAAGTCCTTCTTTTGACCCATTTTGCCAAAGGAAAGGAAGTTGCCTAATAATTATGCACACCTGATATAGGGTGTTGATGTCATTAGACCACACCCCTTCTCATTACAGAGATGCACATCACCTAATATGCTTAATTGGTAGTAGGCTTTCGAGCCTATACAGCTTGGAGTAAGACAACATGCATAAAGAGGATGATGTGGTCAAAATACTCATTTGCCTAATAATTCTGCACTCCCTGTATGTATGTGTGTGATATATATATATATATATATATATATATATATATATATATATATATATATATAAATTCACCAGTTGCAAGAAAAAGTATGTGAACCCTTTGAATGATATGGATTTCTGCACAAATTGGTCATAAAATGTGATCTGATCATCATCTAAGTCACAACAATAGACAATCACAGTCTGCTTAAACTAATAACACACAAAGAATGAAATGTTGCCATGTTTTTATTGAACACACCATGTAAACATTCACAGTGCAGGTGGAAAAAGTATGTGAACCCCTAGACTAATGACATTTCCAAGAGCTAATTGGAGTGAGATGTCAGCCAACTGGAGTCCAATCAATGAGATGAGATTGGAGGTGTTGGTTACAGCTGCCCTGCCCTATAAAAACACACACCAGTTCTGGGTTTGCTTTTCACAAGAAGCATTGCCTGATGTGAATGATGCCTCGCACAAAAGAGCTCTCAGAAGACCTACGATTAAGAATTGTTGACTTGCATAAAGCTGGAAAGGGTTATAAAGGTATCTCCAAAAGCCTTGCTGTTCATCAGTCCACGGTAAGACAAATTGTCTTTAATTGGAGAAAGTTCAGCACTGCTGCTACTCTCCCTAGGAGTGGCCGTCCTGTAAAGATGACTGCAAGAGCACAGCGCAGACTGCTCAATGAGGTGAAGAAGAATCCTAGAGTGTCAGCTAAAGACTTACAAAAGTCACTGGCAAATGCTAACATCCCTGTTAGCGAATCTACAATACGTAAAACACTAAACAAGAATGGATTTCATGGGAGAATACCACAGAGTTAGCCACTGCTGTCCAAACAAAACATTGCTGCATGTTTACAGTTTGCACAAGAGCACCTGGATGTTCCACAGCAGTACTTGCAAAATATTCTGTGGACAGATGAAACCAAAGTTGAGTTGTTTGGAAGAAACAACACTGTGTGTGGCGAAAAAAAAGGCACAGCACACCAACATCAATACCTCATCCCAACTGTAAAGGATGGTGGTGGGGGCATCATGGTTTGGGGCTGCTTTGCTACGTCAGGGTCTGGATGGATTGCTATCATCGAAGGAAAAATGAATTCCCAAGTTTATCAAGACATTTTGCAGGAGAACTTAAGGCCATCTGTCTACCAGCTGAAGCTCAACAGAAGATGGGTGTTGCAACAGGACAATGACCCAAAGCATAGAAGTAAATCAACAACAGAATGGCTTAAACAGAAGAAAATACGCCTTCTGAAGTGGCCCAGTCAGAGTCCTGACCTCAACCCGATTGAGATGCTGTGGCATGACCTCAAGAAAGTGATTCACACCAGACATCCCAAGAATATTGCTGACCTGAAACAGTTCTGTGAAGAGGAATGGTCAAGAATTACTCCTGACCGTTGTGCACGTCTGATCTGCAACTACAGGAAACGTTTGGTTGAAGTTATTGCTGCCAAAGGAGGTTCAACCAGTTATTAAATCCAAGGTTTCACATACTTTTTCCACCTGCACTGTGAATGTTCACATTGTGTGTTCAATAAAAACATGGCAACATTTCATTCTTTGTGGGTTATTAGTTTAAGCAGACTGTGATTGTCTATTGTTGTGACTTAGATGATCAGATCACATTTTATGACCAATTTGTGCAGAAATCCTTATCATTCCAAAGGGTTCACATACTTTTTCTTGCAACTGTGTGTGTGTATATATATATATATATATATATATTCTATGTATATATTTATGTAATAATTTTACATAATTAGGTCATTTTATCAATTACAATTTGCGGGACCTGCCTGACAAGCCAGGCCAAAAGTCCAGGGAATTTAATGTGCTAGCAGTATATTTAACCCTGTAACTTTTCAAGACACCATAAAACCTGTACATGGAGGGTACTGTTTTACTCTGGAGACTTCGCTGAACACAAATATTAGTGTTTCAAAACAGTAAAATCTATTACAACGATGATATCGGCAGTGAAAGTGAAATTTTTTGCATCTTTCACACACAAATGGCACAATATTGTTGTGATACGTTTTACTGTTTTGAAACCCTAATATTTGTGTTCAGCGAAGTCTCCGGAGTATAACAGTACCCCTCATGTACAGGTCTTATGGTGTTTTCAAAAGTTAGAGAGTCAAATATAAGGCTTGCGTTTCAGTTTGTTCACATTGAAATTCGCCAGATTTGTTACGTTGCCTTTGAGACTGTATAGTGGCCCAGGAATGAAAATTACCCCCATGATGGTATACCATTTGCAATAGTAGACAACCCAAGGTATTGCAAATGGGGTATGTCCAGTCTATTTTAGTAGCCAAGTGGCTACTAAAAAAGACTTGGCATACCCCATTTGCAATACCTTGGGTTGTTTACTTTTGCAAATGGAATGCCATTATGGGGGTAATTCTCATTCCTGGGCTACCATACGGTCTCAAATGCAACGTAACCAATCTGGCAAATTACAATGTGAAAAAATTGAAAAATGTAATGTGCTATATTTGACCCTGTAACTTCCCAAAACACCATAAAACCTGTACATAGTGGGGTACTGTTTTACACGTGCGACATCGCTGAATGCAAATATGTGTATTTTATTCAGTAAAAGTAAACCGCATTATGACATTCACAGTTAAAATGTCACGTAGAACTACATTTTTTTTAAAAAAAAATCTTAATTTCTCCCATTTTTTAAAATATTTTATTAATATTAAATTATGTTTCATACCTAAATATTTGATGTTAAACGAAAGCCCTGTTTCCCCAGAATAAAATTATATAAGTGTGTGGGTGCACATAATATGAAAGAGGTGAATTACAGTTGAACAGACATATATAGCGCAAATTTTAGTTTTTGTTTTTGTTTTGATCACAACGTGAACATTTGGCTCAGTCCTTACGTGTTTTAAAGGCAGTGTTTACATGAAAATGCCTGAAGGCAATGATTATACTCACCAGAACAAATACATTAAGCTGTAGTTGTCCTGGTGGCTATAGTGTCCCTTTAAATGGAGAATAGGAGCCATCTCAATGGTATAGAGCAATGAGGTTGACCAGAGCAGCCACACATTGCATTCAGCACACAAGTTACGGCTGAGATGATACTTTACGCCTCAGCATCTGGCACACATGTTCCCAGGCAGTTCTCCTGTCTGCTGGGGATGCAAGGAGGGGGGGGGGGGGCTCTCTAAGCCTCATATTTTGGCAATGTAAAAAGATTGTATATTAATTGTTGAATTTGTCAAAAGAAGACAATGTCATGGACATCTTACTGCCCTGGAAACCAGAAATATACCTACTACATATATTTCCCCAAGGAGTTCTACAGCACAAAACCACATTGATAATTCAAATTATGATAGCCGCAAAAAACGGTATTGCCCAACTTTTGAAAATCCATGCAAACCCCAGTAATCCAAACAATACGAGAGACAGTATCCGATATTAGAACACTCGAACAAATGGCCTTCAATGTAACGGGCAAAATCAACATATAAGATCTGGGCAAAATGGAAATAAATTAGTGTGGATAACATAATAGATGTCTCAGAGACGATCTAAATGGAGGGCACACTAGCAGGAGAGCAGAAAGCTCACAGACGGGTGCTCTGGTCAGCTAGTTACATATCTCTGGCAGCCATAACAAAAACCCAGTGGATATTTGCATCCGAACCTATGTTTAAGTTGAATGTCCATATAGCAATAGCTGGTGTTATGATTTTGTTTTGTTAAATATCTATGTTTACGAATGTGATTTATGTTGGCGCTACTGTTATGTTTTTTAATTTCTCCAGTATGCATTGGATCTCCAAACCATGGGACAACATAATGTGATGTACTAACATCAAAGACTTTATGTAATTATTTAAACTGTGCAGAACACTTGTTATCAGAATGTATGTGCCTACAGAGAAATTGTTGTTCATGGTGATCCTGTACCTACATAAAATGGAATAAACAATAACCATGAAAAAAAACCTTTAACGTAAAATAAATGGATTACAGAGTTCTTAAGTATGTCCGTACAGTAGGAAATCAAATCCTTTCCGTAAGCAGAGTACACCGTATTATTCCAGCTGATAATATATATATCACATGCTGACATTAATATCCACTAATCATTTCTCTCCTCTCTCTAGCTTTATTATTACAAGCTCAGTCAACCCCTTTCCAGGTGACCCCTTCGACCATGGCGAGCATTGTGAAAGGATTGTACACGCTGAGACCAGGTAAACACGCAGCAGACCTTCCACGTTCTACATTCTGGGGTTTGGGATGGTTTCCACAAAGCTAAACACAGGGAATTTGGATCTTTCTGTGGCCTTGTTAACGTTTGCTGCTGTATCTCATCCATTAGTTTTTCTCAGAAATGCTGTTCTTTGGTTTTATGTTAAACTGTTTTGAAACGGTTTTACAAAAAGCGTCCTCTCTGTAGTGGCAGAGATTCCATGGAAATTCCGCTTCTGTCAGTATCTGTGCATTTCAGTGATACACTAGTGTCCTGGGACAGAAAACCAGGGGACGTTGCTTTTACACTTCTACCACTATAACCTCCACAATGAACTCTGGTGAATATGGTGCTTCAGTTTTTTGTCATATAAAGTAAAACATTAATAAACTTTACTAGAGATCTTTTTTTTTAAAGTATCCCAGTATTGTACTCCTAGAACAACTCCCTAATAATACCTACACTACGCATAGTGCCCTGGGCTCAATAGTGAATTACTAGTGCCTTTCCAGTAACCCAATATAGCCAATTAAACTTTTGCAGTATTAATTCAGGGCTCGACAAATTCCAGGCACCAGGTCCCCACGACGACTATAAATTTCCCCCTGGCGCCTGGGATTTGCCAGCTCTCTATTGTGGCCACCAGGGAGCTTTGATGGCGGCTGTCATGGGGTATATTGAAGGTGGCTGCCCTGAGGCAGCATGGTGGCGGCGTGCGAGTGAGCAGTACTCTGCCTGCAGCTGCTCTCTGCACCCTCGCGCTGTTTAATGATGCCGCGAGCTGGAATATGATGCCATTCCGGCCCCGGCATCATTAGAGTGTGAGGGAGCAGAGAGCAGCTGCAGGCAGATTACTGCTCCTTCGTACACCTGAAGAGAGCTGCCCCACTGGACCCCAGGGAAAGACCCACTCAGCTCTCCCAAAGGTAGGAAGGCTGAGTGGGTTTCAATTAAAACAAAAATGTAAGTGTGTGTGTGTGTGTCTGTAAGTGTGTGTGTGTGTGTGTGTCTGTAAGTGTGTGTGTGTGTGTGTCTGTAAGTGTGTGTGTGTGTGTCTGTAAGTGTGTGTGTGTGTCTGTCGTAGCGGGTGCGCGCGCATGTGCCTGTGGGTGCCTGTCTTTGTGTGTGCTCGTGCCTGTCTTTGTGTGTGTGTCTTTGTGTGTGTGCGCGTGCCTGTCTTTGTGTGTGTGTCTTTGTGTGTGTGCGCGTGCCTGTCTTTGTGTGCAGAGTGATTGTCACTAGAGGTGTTACTAAGCAGCAATGTAAAGACTGCCTTTTCGCAGAAAAGGCATTGTTAACACTGAAAAGCCTCAAGCTGTAGTGGTTCTGGTGACTCTAGTGTCCCTTTAAGAATTTTTTTTTTCTCGTTGAAAATGACTGGCTCCTAACTTTTTTTGGCTGGATTTTAGATTCCAAACAAATTTGTCAAGCCCTGCATTAATTCCAGTTCTCCTGTATCCCTGTACGATGTTTTCCTCTATAACACTCTGCTGAGTTTGTGATTTCAAAGGGAAATGCTGTACATAGAGAATTCAGGCACCATGACCATTTTAGTTCATGATGCATGGAGTTACCCTATAAAGGTTTAGTGATATAAACACCATAGTTTGTACTGCAGGCCATTACTGCGTTTGGTATGATGCTTTTTCATGCGTTTAGTTCTAGAATTTTTTTATTTATTTTTTTGAAAGTGGAAAAGTGTGCTGCAACATGTGCTTTACATGAGTCTGTTGGTTTACCCTGAACCCGCCCGTGCCCAGTACTACATAGAGCATCTCTTAATTTCCTGGGAATTAAATGAATAAAAATATTATGTCTCTAATCTGTATTTGGGACTGGTACATTGTTCAGAAAAATAAAGATGTGTTCATTGTTCTAGACATATCTCTAACACTCTATTATTATTTAGAACATTTTTTTGGAGGCTGCAGCCACACGGAACATTATCCTGTCACTATAAGAACATTTTGAATTCCATCTATCCGTTGCTCTTACTAGTAATGGCATTCAATAGTACAGGCATTATCATCCTGTCACATTTAATATTGCTTCACGTGGTTAGCATGTTCTTCCATATAGGTAGACTATAGCAATGCTACTCCTGACACAGCTCACCGCTGGTATAATAAAACACGAACTCTATGCTTTCAGTGCGTCACCATTTCACATGTCTGTTATCACTGTGATTCCTGTACTGGCATTTAACTTCTGATCTTACATTTTTACTTTTTCCCCCTGTTTTTCCTGCAATTTTTTCCATCTGTGTCCCAGAGTGGGTTCAGCTTGCACCAACGCTGTTTTCCAAATTTATCCCCAATATTCTGCCGCCGGCCATAGAGTCTGAGCTCCAAGACTATGCTGCGCAGGACATGAAGCTGCAGCAAGAACTCATGCAGAATGGATTCACCAGGTCAGCCTGCCCAAATCCTCTTTTATAGCACTGAATAGATTAAGGAAAAGGCATTTAGGAGCTCTGGCTGTGTTTGTACATGGGCAAATCCATATAGGGTTGGCAAAGAAAGCCACTATGGAGTCATGAGATTACTGCAGCTGTTTCATAATGATCTGTATAAAGCTTTGCGAGCACTTGATAGAGAACCTTTATTCTCCTAAAGCTTTTATGTTTTGTAATATTTCCATTTTATGACGAGAACTGCTACTTTTTGGTGGATACACTGTTGCCTACACTAGTCCTTTGACTTGACTCTTGTCCTGCCACCATTACCGATGGCTGCTGCCAGTGCAGCCTGAACGGCTTGAAGTCGTGTAACATGGTCAATCTGCCAGTCACTGACTGAATTGAGGAGCTGGATGTGATCAGTGGGCTGTGATTGGTTAATCAATCTTTGGGACAAATGTGCTGATCTCGGGAGCCATCTGATCTTCCGATTACTCTGAACGAACACAATACACAGATATGAATAGTGCTCAGCACACGTGCTGTCACCCCAATCTCTCATAATGTAATGAACACACCAACCAAACTTTTAATTGCTTTATTGTCATAGAAACAAACTGAACTGCCACAGCAATGGTTAGAATGCGTTAGAAGCAGCTATTACTGGCACATGGTTTGTAGGAGCTGTCCTGTGCTAATGATTCTAATTTCCATATAATCTTTAATGTAATCAGGCTTTTCTATATTGCTAAGCAACCTCTATTTTATTTCTCAGCCATAAGAAAATCTGTCAGCCTGACACAGCACTTTTATAACCGCACATGTCCTAAATGTCCGAACATATACTCTGCTGGGAACTTAGAGAGAGTATGGATATTGGGGTTTCTTTATCTGGAAGGTTCTCATTTGGTTTACAATATCAGACACACGGACAAGCAAAGCATTATATGGATATTAAATGTACAGTATATGTGTGTCAGTTGTCACCAGACAGAGCGAAGTGAAATTAATGTGAAAATTCTGCACTGCAGATTGGACTGAATGATGACAGGGGTATTTGAGGACCTTTGGACTTGGTGTCCATTAGTTTCCTATTATCATTCAGAATTGCAGCGGTAATCTTTAGGCCTGTCTAATATTGCACAACTATACATTTTGAGCCCTGTTTATGTGATCTATTACTTTAGGTTGGGAGGTGTGACTTCTGTTTGTACATTATGCCTGCTTGCAGTGTAACAGAACTAGTAAGGCAGTCAAGGCTTGTCCTTATCCTATAGGCAAAATATAACAAAACGATTTGTGCAAAACCAGTCCGATATTTTCCAAGACCATACTGTTACAGAATCGTTCATTTTGAGCAGTTACCTTAATATGATTTGTCCTGGTCATAGGGAATTCATTTAACTAACGGGGACTGAATTTTGGGTCTTAACCTGGGAAACCACTGGGTGAAAACAAATCAGTAATTTTAGCCACTAGTTCTGCTTTGTGAATGCTGAAACACTTTTTGATACATTTCAGTCCTGTTTGCATCTTATTGTTTGTATGTTTTTTTTTGTTTTTGCATTCTTTAACTTTTGAACATTCTCTTCCCCCCCCCCCCCCCTCTTTACCTTCCAAACAGGGGCGACCAATCCCGTAAAAGAGCAGGAGACGAATTGACTTACAGTAAGTGAAATCCCTCCCGTTATCGGTTATCGTGCCACTTTCTGTTTGAATGGTTACCAACAGAGCATAGAACACACATTCAAAAATCTCCTCTTTCGGTGCTGAGGCCGTCCTTCTGTGTCTAAGGATTAAACATTTATCACATACGTGGTTACTGGCCAGGATTACATCTTCAATTTCCTTTGTCCATTTTGTTTTTTATCTAAACAGATTATCTGTTAGTCTTTGCAGCAAAACAGGAAAAAGTTGCTTTAATTGTGAACAAATGTGTTTAAAGTAATAAAACACTAAAACAAATAAAACCTAGATCAAGTAGCAAATCTAAAAGTCCAAAGTCAATGTGTAAACTTGAAAGGTAGCAGCTAAATCCCATCAAATTAGTCTTTTCGTTCTTTTTTATCGGGATACCGAATCCAAAGTTTCTTGGGAACCGCAAAGATATACAAAATCAATAGTGCAATATGTTATACCACTGTACGGCCATCGTGCTAGAGCTGCTCTAAGCTTTATAAAAATGTGAGTGGGGCCATAGAAGACTTGCATTTTAACCCCTTAAGGACCATCGACGTATCAGGTACGCCCGACAAAAAACGGTCCTTGAGGACCGTGGATGTACCTGATACGTCCTGGGGTAATTAGAGCTCTGGAAGTGATCATGAACGCTTTATACGCTTCCAGCAGCTCTAATGGTATTGCAGCGATGCCTCGATGTTGAGGCATCGCTGCAATACCCCATCACTGCTGGGGGCCCTTCGAGACCACCGGGTGATCGATTCCCCCTGGAGCGATCACTTCCGGGTTGCTCCACGTGAAGTCTGGCAGTGAGGCAGAGCATCGGAAGCCTTCAGGCAGGTTTCCGATGCTCTGTCTGTACTGAGTGCCTCGAGGGGTCGAGGCGCTCAGTAAATAGTAATAAAAAAAAAAAAAGAATTAACCCCTACTATCCCTCCCCATGTACTTACTGATCGCCGGCAATCAGTTGTCTTCTTAGGGGGTCCAATTTAAGACCCCCAGGGGCCATGTGATCACTCTAAAAGAACAGGCAGTAAAAATAAAGTAAAAAAATAACGAAATAAATAAAAGGTAATAATAATAATAATTAAAAAAAATATATATATATATAACGTCATTCTACGTGTATTTTTTTTTAATATATACATAAATTGATATAAAAATACACTTGGAGTAAAATTACACTATATATTATAAATAAATATATATTACAAAATAAATAATTAAAAATATTTTTTTAACAATTATTTATGTATATGTAATTTTATTCTAACTGTATTTATATATAAATATATATGTAAATATCAAAATACACTTAGAATGAAATTATTTATATATGTGTGTGTGTGTGTGTGTGTGTGTGTGTATGTATGTATTATGTGTGTGTGTGTGTGTGTGTGTGTGTATATGTATCTATCTATCTATCTATGTATATGCCCTTAACGACCGTGGACGTACTACATACATCCGCCAAAAAACGTTTAAGTACCGCAGACGTACCTAGTACGACCACAGCAAATAGGAGCTTGGGAAAAGATGCAAAGCCAGTGAACCACTCATGGACAGCTGTTTTTTATTGTTAATGCAACTCATCAGCATAAGGTTGTGTTTCAAAGCTGCTGTATACAGAAAACACAGACTCAAAGGAATCCATGTTTAAAATGGAATAATGAGGCAAAAATGTGACTCTGGGACAAATTTGCATATGCCCACCCAGAATCTTTTGCGGCAGTAACATCGCTGCAAATTTGTGATTTCTGTGGGAAAAACAAGTTTTATGGCTTGACTGGTGTGCAGATTTTTGTTTAACATTGTATTAACTATCCACAGACTTCAGGTGGAAGGAGATTTCAAATCACAATTTTTCCCCACCATAACCTATTTGGATTTTGCTTCCCAAGCACTAGGAAGCCTCAATAAGCAAACCAGTAACCAGCCTCATGCTGATGATTTGCATTAACAACGAAACAGCTGTCCATGGGTGCTTCACTGGCTTTGCTCCTCTTCCTGAGTTTTGTTTCAAAGCTGCGGTATACAGCAAACACAAACTCAAAGGAATGCATGTTTAAAAAGCAAGTCTTATGGCTTGACTGGTGTTCAGATCTGGGTTTAACAATGTATGGTGTCTATATATTATTTATAAAAAAAAAAATGTATTCTTGTTTATAAACTTGATTTATTTTTTTAAATCGAACTAAGCTTTGTATCACTTGAATCCATTTGGAATGGGTTTTGTGTGGAAACGGTTTTGGGTATTGTTATATGGGTTGTCCTGAAATAAATAGCATTTGATAAAGACTGGTCTTTAATTGCAAATAATGGCTGTTTTACTAAATCTTCATTATATCTTGGACACAAATATGTTTGTGATTTCTATTAATGGTTCTATTTCTTCTCTCCAGATGGTGCAACATCATGTGGTAGCTCTCAGGGGTACAGATAGGACCCCAGCCTCTTCACGTGGCCCAGGAACATTGCACGCTCCTCAGGGTGTCTCCTAGATTCCTGTAATAAGTGTCGAGTGGCATATTTGTGTCCCTAGTCATCCAGACCTCTCATCTCTCCTGCCAAACACAGGCCGACGCTGACTATTCCTTTTTAACAAGAGTCTTCTGTTGTGTACATATATGTATATTATTATTATTATTTTTTTTTTTTTTAAATGAAACTTGAACTCTTGCTGCTAAACACTGGGGTAATTACTGAGCAACCGAGAATTTTATTTTATCAGCATTTTGACTTTTGCTACCCCAATGGACTTTACCTTGCGTAAACTAAACACAAAAGCCCATCAGTAAGCAATACCTGCAGCCTGCCCTCCATCCAGCAGTGGGAGCTTTTGATCCTTGAGCTGTGAAGTGCTGTGTGTGTGATAACCCTTCTCCCACTGGATCCTCTATTCTCTTACAAACTTTATTTTTATGGCGGACTGCATTAAATTGCTCTCTTGTACAGGTCCTGGAAATGATGCTGTACACCTTTGTGTTAAAGATTAACCCTGATTAATAGTCATTAGCAATTGCATTTTTTTGTGCTTTATATAAACATTGGGGGAAAATGTAGTTTGATTTTATGTGTTTGCTAGAGTTGAGTTCACAAGCCTGGAGTCTCCGCTTCGCTGTGTTGTCGGTCAATCCACCAGCAATGCTCCTCAATATATGTCACAATTTTATCTCGTATTTATTTTCTGTCCCCGGTTCTCAATAATGAAACCCATTAAAAACGCACGCTTTACTTTCACACCGCTCAGCCGCTATCATCTTCCCATTTTTATTTTTAATCAGTTTGGACCAAAATTAAAGTTCTTACATGATGGACATAAGCACACTAGGCCAAAAAGTGTCTTGTTAATAATTTTCATTTTATTTAGTCCTATGATTTATAAGTGGCTAATGTTTGTACTGTGCACTTAAATGTTTTGTTAGTTTAGAAAAATCTTGATGTCTTCCATAAATTTGGACAAAAGAAATCTATAATTAAAGTTTTTTTCAAGGTTAACTCGGTTAAAAGGAGACCAGCCACTTTGTGGATGACAGTGAACCTTTCAGGCATGTATTTTTTAATTTTTTTTAATTTTTTTTACATTTACAATATTTTGGAGAAATTGACAGAAATTGCATAGCTTAAGATGTTCAAAGCAGAAAATGACTCCTTTCCCCAATACTGCACACTGGCACACCATTCCCAAATTACACATGACACCTTGTGATGCCCACTGTGTAACTGATTATAGAAGCCATGCCTGCTGCTTTTTTTTAACTAGTCATGGCATAATTTGAGATGAATTTTGATTAACATCAAACCGTCACCATATCTGTATGACAAGTATGATAACTTCTATGACAATTGCACTTTAAAGGATACTATAAATGTTAGGAAAACAAATCTGTAATCCAAACACTAGTGCCCTCTGGGACCCCCCTCTCACCCGAGCCAATAAAGGGTTAAAAACTCTTTATTCATTTGATTCCAGCACTGCTGTACCTCGTTGTTTCGTCTCCTTTGATGTCAACTGATGGTGGGGCTAATGTGCATGCGTTGCGAGCGTATTAGGCCCCCCCCCATAGAAAAGCACTGAATCAATACTTTCCTATGGCGTTTTCACTGATGGACGTCCTCATGCAGAGTGTGATGATGTCCAGCGTCAGTTAGGCGACCTAAAGTCTGGTAAAATCCTGCAAGAGCTTCTACTGGCAGTCTAAGTGCTGCAATGTAAACCTAGTAGTTTCTGAAACATTGCAATGTTTTATACTGCAGGACTAATGGGGACAGCAACACTACCCAGATGTCTTCAGTCAGCTGAAGTGGTCTGGGTGCCTAAAGTGTTCTTTTAAGAGACTCCGAGTATAAAGAAAATTCAAACTGTTAAATTGTATTTGATCAGCATAAAAACACCACAACTCTAAAGCATAAGGTTTGTAACACATGAAAATAAAAAATATTTTTTTTTCCCCCTGACACATGGTTGCAGTACAGTAGGGATGTAGTCTTCCTTGAGATAAGCGACTGCAAAAGATTTACATAAAAAGTTTGTCACTCTGAGAGGTTATACACTGACCTGCAGAAACCCGGTGTTCTTTTTCTTGTCTCAAGAGGGACGGACGAGCATCTACCGACTTGAATCTACGGTGAGGCATATGGGTTGCTGCCAGAGGGTCTGGGCCGAAAGGTCCCCAGGTGGATAGCTGAGTAGCCACGCTCCTACCTCCAGTGGTTACGGAGCAAGAAGGTAAGCCTGCTTTATGCCGAGAGCAATTTCGGCAAAGCAAGGAGGGCGGTTTTGTGTGGAAGCCTATCACTGCACACAGCGGTGGAAAGTACCCCTGGGTGGCCTTGCGCTTCACCGAAGTTCTGATAGCGCTACTGGGCATGCACGTGCTGGAACTTATGAAATTTGGCTCAAAATTTTAGAAGCGCTATTTAAAGCTGTGCAGATCCTTTTTACATCATGGATGCTAGTCAGAACGGACCTCCTGTGTGACCCCCACACAGGTCAGAGGTTTTTGAGGTGAGATTTTAATAATCTTTACTTTAAAGATCTGTTTTTTCTTTCTAATCAGCTGGATTATTGGAAAATATTTTATTTATATTATTTAAACTAGTTGTCAAAAAAGACCACAATTCTGATTGGGGAAGTTTCTGTATTAAAACACCCTTTGGACAAACGGGTGGGAACATCTTGCAGGAGTGAATTTCAAACTGCTGGTTTTCAAAGTAAAGCAGCAATGGCAAGGGCACAAAGCTTCTGGATTCAGGTGTTAGATGATTGCCTTGTTGAATACCAAGGCAATTTGCTTAACTTCAGATTGTCAAATGAATACATTATGGATATGACTGCAGAGGTTATAAAGTACTCCGCTCATATTGTGGGCCTTGCGTCTGTTTCTTGTAGAGCTCTATGGCTTAAAGCCTGGACTACAGATACAGCATCTATAGCTGCTTCACATGAACTTCCTTTGGAAAACTTTGGCTCCCCATTAGAAGATTTGATAAGACAAATGTTGAAAACAAAGAAGGCTCTTCCACAAGACAGGAAGTATGCTTGGAAATCTGGATATAAACGTTTCCTGTTCAGAAATGGGAGGGGATATCAAGACAGATGACGGGTTTTTTTTTCCGTAAGCAGAGAAAAGATCCTAACTTTAAAGAAAAAAGGGACATCAGAACTGAAAATGATTCTGACAACATAAGAGGGGGTGCAAGGATAAAACCATTTCTGCACATATGAGAGATGACATCAAGTCCTTGGATTTTAAACGTAGTAGCAGAAGGCTACAAGATTGCCTCTTCGAAAACTCCAAAATTTCTGGTGTCTTCTTACCAGTCAAAGTTAAAAGCTCAAGCTCTGTCAGGAAAAACGACCCTATTAAAGGGATTAGAGAGAGGGTAACAAAGGCTCACATATTTCAAGGAGAATATTCTTGTTTTTCTGGTCCCAAAGCCAGACTTTTCTTTTCATCCCATTCTAGAGCTGAAAGATCTAAACAAATTGAAACCTGATAACATTTCAGAATGGAAACAATTGCCTCAGTTGCACATGTTCTTCAAGAAGGGAATTTGATGACAACACTGCATTTAAAGGATACATATTGTGATAAACTCCCCTTTTTACAGGAGATTACCACAAGATCCTGGAGGAGCCTGCTTGCCAGCCTCCTGCCCACAGACTATGGACCCTGTGGAAAATAATGTAAAAGTCTCTGTTCATGCCTTTTTGGAGCTTTATGGCCACACTTCGAACTTTCAAATTGGCTACAGAAACTCCCGAACACCGCTGGACTTCCAACATCGCCTGCGTTCGGTGACGATCATTCGTCTGGATGAAGGGAACAAGCTCCAGGGTAAGAGTATTGACTATGTTCGGTAGTTTGTTCGTTTTCAAACTACCGAACTAGACCGACCACAAGCCCTGAATCTCTGGAACTGTTTTGGGTATGGGACCATGCCTGCGGTCGGTCAAATAAATGACTTCCATGGAATTTCTGAACCCCTGAACTGATCTGGATGATTTTTGGATATGTTGGTCATCCAGATCAGGGCTATCCGGGGATGTAACACTTGTGGAGATACTATGTGTTTTAGGGTGTTTTAAAAAAAGTAAGTTTTTTTCTTTTTCTGTGCTTGGAGATAATTGGATTAGAATTAGTACAGTTACTGATCCAATTATCTCCCCGGCAGAGGGGAGGGATTGTGTGCTGTGTGGGGGAGTGTCGTGTCTTGTAACCTTATTGTTATTGGTCTGTGAAGGCAAATCAGTCCACCTTCAGGTACATGTGGGCATACCTCTTGCATGGGGATTGTCATATAAGGCCAAGTATGGCACCATTAAAATGTATTCCAGCTTACACTCCAAAACTGTGTGTCATCCTGTTATTGGAGGGAAAGAAGATTTACTCCTGTGTCTGCTGTTCCAGCTTGCAGAGGATTCAACAGGGAAAGTCCTTGTAAGGACTAGAGCTCCCAGAACTGCGTGTTGTCCAGTGCCTGGGGGTGTCTAGAGCTAATTCCCCATTCGAAGGGAGCAATTCCAGGACATCCAGTCAAGCCACGGCGACTGAGGGCAGGAGTGCTGAGGTTTGTCCCCTGTTCCAGCTAGGAAGCGGCCCTTGGTGGAGGTACCCAGCCAGGGGTTCAGGGAGCTCCGTCACACACATGTGACTAACTGAGCCTCGTCACGTGTTCTTGGAGGGGCCTGCTGGTCAGCCTCTTACTAAAAGACTCTGGGCCCTTTAAAAAAGATGTGAACAGACTTGGTTCGTGGGATTTTATATTTGGTTCGGGAACCGAACAGCCACACAAACTGGAGACCAGCCTGGAGCTTGTTCAGCCTAATTGCTACTTTGTAGCAATTTCCACCGCAGTGTTCGTCTGGGTGGCTGCAATTCCTATGGACGACCACGAGGTGGCGGCCATCTTGTTTGCATGAAAGCAGGCAGCGGTGTTTGAGCATGAATCTCATGGAACTGAAAACAGACACAGAAACTTCAGAACACCGCTGGGCTTCCAGCATCGCCTGCATTTGGTTCCACAACACTTAAAAAAGCGCTGTTCGGTGGAAACGTTCCCACAAACAAGCGGATCAAGGGTAAGAACATTGACTCTGTTCAGTAGTTTGTTAATCTTTAAACTACCGAACTAGATCGACCGCAAGCCCTGATTCTCTGGAACTGTTTTGGGCATGGGAACATTCGGGGGATCGGTCAAAATTAAGACTTCCAGGAAATTCCTAAACCCCTGAACTGATCTGGGTGATTCTTAGATATGTTGGTCACCCAGGTCAGGGCTATCAGGGGATGTAACTTTTGTGGGGGATTTTGTGTGTTTGAAGTTATTTTGGGGGTTTTGTAAAAATGTGTTTTTTTTTTTGTTTGTGTTTGGAGAGTTTAGTATAGTGCTTAACTCAATTATCTCCCAGGCATTGGGGAGGGATCGACCTAGTTTGTATGGGAGTGTCCTGGACCTGAGAGCCAATGTGATTGTGTATTTGTTTCTACTGGGGTTTACTCTCAGGTTCGGGGGTGTGCCCCAGTGCCCCTTGCATAGGGACTGTCATAAAAGACTACCATTAAACAAGATTCATTTTACCCTTCATGAAGTTTAGGCTCATGTCTGGGGGATTGGAGAGCTATAATCACACTTGGGGGATTGCTATAATCACTATACTCCTTTGGATCACTACTCTTGCTCTTGTAAGAGCAGCTTACTTCACTCTCTGGACGAGGGTTACCCACTGGAAGCTGGATCCTGGTCTTGGGTCCAGGGTGAGTGGAGGACAGCAAGACCCCAACCAAGGTGTGGCAGGTTTGTAGGGTTACGGTGGTTATGGTGCTCGCAAGTACTAGGAAGCAGCGATTGACAGAGGTACCCGGTCGGTGTGCCAGGCAGTCCGTCACCACATATCTTCACATTCCTATGGCGAAAGTCTCTAGAACATTTCTAAGATTTGCCATAAAGAAAGGTACAAGAACTCGACATTTTCAGCTCAGGGCACTACTATTCAGCATATCTTCTGCACCAAGGATTTTTACAAAAGTCCTGGCTCCTATTATGGCTGTCTTATTAGAAAAAGGTATTATCATTATTCCTTATCTAGACTGGTTTGTCAAAGCAAATACAATAAGCACACTTAGCGAAGATGTGCAATATACCATCAAAATATTGAAAGATCATGGTTTGATCATAAACCAGGAAAAATTCCAGCTTCTAGCTTCAACGATTATTCAATTTCTAGAGTTTTTAATAGACTCGAGATCCCTGCCTGTTCATCTCACTCCTGCAAAACAAAAGAAAAAGAGCGATGACAGACCTTCACAAATCCCGATAAGAAGAGCCATGAAAACTCTAGGTTATCTTACATCAGCAATTCCTGCGGTATAGTGGGCAAAATCAGCTATAAGATCACTGCTGTGGGAAATTCTATCAACGTGGTCCAAAAAAAAGAATTTGATGTGAACATAAGAACTTTAGATCCTGTCAGAAACTAACTGCCTTGGTGGAAAGAATCCAGGTTCCTGGAAGGCCTGTCATTTCGATCAAAAGAATGGATTGTCATTACCACCGATGCACGCAAGACAGGTTGGGGAGCTCATCTCAGGTATCACATGCGACATGTCATTTATTCAAGGGTAGAAGAAGAACAATCATCCAATTTCAAAGAATTGAAAGCAGTCCTTTATGTTCTTCTACAATTCAGTCCATTCATTTTGGGAAAAACTGTAAGGGTCCAATCCAACAGACTTACGACTGTAACATAAATCATCAAGCAAGGAGGTACAAAAAAAGGAAAATTACACCTTCTTTTCACAGTAATTATGTCTTGGGCTCAAGAAAATCTGGAAGACCTGTCTGCCATACATATACTAGGGATACACAACATTGTTGCAGATGACCTCAGTAGATCAAGATGGTCCCTGAATGAATGGTAATTGAATCCAATCATCTGTTCTGATAGTGAAAAAATTTGGTATGTCTGTCATGGATCTTATGGCCAGAAGGTAAAAAAAAAAAGTTTGCCTCCCTTCCCCAAGTCATTGATGGCCTGTCAGTTAAATTAAATTTCAGTCTCCCCTATGTTTTTCCTTCTGTAACCCTCATTTCAAGGTGTAACGGAGCTCCCTGTACTCCGACCGAGTACCCTCCGTTGATAGATGCTCCTAGCGCTTCCTGAGGACTCCAAACACTGCAGCCGACACCACAACCACCGCAGACTCCACAACCGCCGTAGCTTAACTGGAGTCTCGCCGTCTTCCTTCCACCCTGGATCAGCTTCTGTCCTTCAGGACCGTGTGGGGAAGACCTCTCCTCCAGGAGAGCGTAACAGGAACAGCTCTTAAAAGAGCTAAGTGATTAAAAGCTCAGGGGAGTATGCAGAGCATAGCAATCCCCAGTGTGATATAGCAGTTCCCTCCAATAACGAGACAAGGCTACGTATTGAGGGTCAAGAAGAGCTGATGTTTAATGGCACACACTCTGCTTTTATGAGATTCTGCCCATGCAAGGGAGACACCCACATAATTAGCAGTATAACCAATCGGAACAATATACATTCGGGGAAATTCCCATCCCTCAGATAATCACATAACATAATTAAAACAGAACAGTAAAAATACAGTTTTTATACATGTACTATAACTTCCAAACTACACATCCAATCTTCATAAAAATTACATATTTGGAATCAATCCATTAAGGGGAGCAACATATTAAAAAATGGCACAAATCAGACAAGGGGTTCAAAAGTTAGCAAAAGTGTCTTTTGGGGCCTGGCTGGCAGCATGGTTTTCTGGCCCAAACCGGTTTTACAGAGGCCTCTATCCTGGACAATGGGGAAAGTAATCCAATTATCCAGGGATAGAGGCAGACTCCATTAACCACATGTTAGCAAAAGACACAAAAAGACACAAAAATACATAACTCCTATTGAACTGAACAGAACCCCCACATTCAACCTATCCCCAGATGGCTTGGATCTGAGCGCTCAATATATCCAAACAGCGCTCAGATCCCACAAATACAGTCAAATCGCCATACACACTAGGTCCATAGTCATGGGGCAGAAGGCTGGCAATTAGGCTTCTCCATAACACAGGGAAGCAGGGCAATTTGTTAAATAAAATAACAGTTACAAATGGCAGTTTGTAACACAAGGGTTATACAGAAAATCGGAACGGACAGAGCCACTGTTCTAGTCATAATTCCGTATTGTCCGAACCGTTGATGTTTCTCAGACTTAAGGACAATGGTTTCAATGTTCTGGGAACTCCCTTTATCAAGAGTACTTCTGGAGAACAAGGAGATTCGTTTTGAGATCATTAAAATGTTCAGATTGACAGTCTGGCTGCTGCAAGGTTGATCCTCCACCCTCAGGCATTAGAGATTTAAAGAAAGAAATATTTAAGATCTTGCTTAGTTTTACTAGGATATATACGACTGATATATATTTAAGAATTGGGGCAAAGTTTCTTTACTGGTACAAAGATCATCATTGCCTAAGTTTCTTACCATCTACAGATACCTTTTTAAGTTTTATACAGGACGGTCTTAATGCTGGTATTGAGCTCTCGACACTCAGTTTATCTGTGAGCTCTGGCCCACTTCAATGGGTGTTCTAAATCAAGAGTTTAAATTCACTTAGATCAATAAGTGTGGAATGGTAAGTGAGCTATAAACTGTAACTCGGAAAGTGTTACACCCTGCACCAATCCAAGAAAGACCCAAAGCTATCCGTACAGAGCTAATTCTGCACATTGTCACACTTTTACATTGGATATAGTCTATTTTTGCTGCTGAACATGCTCATTCCTTTATTGTCGCAGTCCGCTCCCAGAATGCATCTCAAACTGCGTCCAGGAACGTGACTGTGAATTCAGTTTCATAACAGTATTATTCAGTATTATCACTTAGTGCATTAGGGAACTGCTGCGATGCAGTGGCATGGGAGGGTCACAGAGTGAATGAGAAATCTACAGCAAATGCATAGAGTGACATAGGACAGCAATCCATAGAATGCAGACTGCGGCAGTTCTAGAGGAAATTGTTCATATAACTAATAGCCTGCTGAGGGTGAATGCTCAGCCCAGTATTACTCATTGTGTTTTATTTCATAGTGCCGACTCCGGGGACAGCGGAATCACTATTCTGTCTGGTTTTGTCAGTACAAGACAAATGGCAGCTCAGTCAAGGCAGCGCCGAGTGTGAAATGCCATTGCTTCCTGTAAAGAATGCTCTGAGTTTTGTCTCTGGAGTCTTCGTGTTCTAGGAGAAAGCAGATTAATTTGTCGGGGTTACGGATAAATAATTCTAACAATCTCTATAATACACATGAATTTCCTTCCAGCTGTTTAAGGTTAAAAAGATATACTAGGAAGGAGAGTGTGGTGTTCCAAGTACTTATTAGGTTTCCTTCAAAGTACGTCTTCAAGCAATCCGATGCTAAATACATGGGGATCATTTTTTTTTCTTCTTCTAACAGTGGTTCCTTAATGGGACATTCTAAACTCAAAACAGCCACCGCAGTCTCTGGGCAAAGTCTTATCTAAAAGGTTAATGTTAAATGCCCTCATCTCACTCTGCATTTATTAAGTAAGTGGAATGCGTTTACTACGGAGTTGAAAGGTAGGCTTCTCTGAACAGTAATGTCTTTAAAGGGATACTATAGTACTAAGAATAATAAGGTGGATTAGCCTGGCAAAGTCATTTAATATGGACTGAAGGGGGAGAAGTGGGAGAGAAGGCCAGTTAGTAGGTTATTGCAGTAGTTGAGATGAGAATTAACTGGATGAATTGCTTAGTGGTGTGCGAAACCGGCCTCGCCACGTCTCCTTGGAGGGGGCTGCTTGCCCGCCTTTTGCCTTTGGACTATGGACCAGACTTTATGTGAATGTGTTAACCCAGATAGCTATGCCATGGAGCCCATTTGTGTAGTTAAAGACTTCGGCTCCATGGCAATTGAACTGTGTGAATAGGATCTGAGCGCTATTCGGTAGTTTTGTGCGCTCAGATCCCAGCTATCTGGGGATATGTGACATGTCTGTGTTTTATGTATAAAATGTGACTTTGTGTATTTTATAATATTTTAATGCTTTGTGCTCACCATGTGCATAATGGAGTCTTGTGTCTGTCCTGGGAGATAATTGAATTACTTCTCAATTCAATCTCCAGGATAGAAGACTCTGAAACTGGTTTGGGCCGGAAAGCCATGCTTCATTTAGTCACAAAGGACTTTCCCTTAACTTTTGAACCCCTGGTCTGATTCGTGCCATTTTTTAATATGTTGTTCCCCTGAATGGATTGATTATGAAAATGTATGTTTTATGTTTGTGACATGTATATTTTAGAAGTTATAAATATTGTGTAAAAACTGTATTCCTCTGCCGGTGATAATGAGATTACCCATTGTGTTCAGTAATCATATCACAGGCAGAGGGGAGGAGTTTGTGTGGGAGTGTCTGGGTGTATTGTACGGATTGATTGGTTGTTTTGTAACGCCCTGTGGGCTGTACTATGTTTGTGGATTGGGAATAAAAGAGACTGTATGTGACAGTACAGGGAGTTCCTGTTTTAACCCTCAAAGTGAAGTGTCGTCTCATTATTGGGGGAAGGATTTATTATATGCTGTTCCAGTTTGACTGCTAGGAGGGTAAACCTATTTGTATGGTTACCTATTCAACTGTCTACAGCATTCATATGCTTGGGAGAATTTATTTGTTTCTCCGGTTCGGTGATTGTGGTGTCTACCAGAGTGCTTGGAGTCCTCAGGAAGCGCTAGGAGCATCCTTCAACGGAGGTACCCAGTCGGGGTGCCAGGCGATCCGTTACATTGGTGGCAAGCGGTGGGATGGCGTCCTAGTGCGAGGTAAAGCCGTTCAGAGACACAGTTCGTGGATTTACAAATTGAAGGCGACGCTAGTGTTCATACAGCATCACTGTCTACATAAAGATTTGGGAAAATGGGGTTCGTGGACACCTGGGCAACACACACACCTGAGGAAGAGAGTGAATTAGACTGGAGAGATATCGCTCGGAAAGAATTATGGTACGATGCCCTGGAGGAAGTCCAGTATCAATGGCAGCAGCGCCTTCCTGGTGTCGCATACCAGTTGGAGGAACAAATGGCCTGGCGGATGCCGCTTCTGGGAGACCAACCCAGAGGGCAGCAGGTCAGACAACTTGAGTACCTCGTGGAACGGGAACTGAGCCTTGACGCCTCATACCGGGCACTGTGGTGGTGCACTGTCCAGCCAGAGACGTAGAGGGCATCCAGCCGGAGGGGGAGAACTACACTAGCCCTGGCCTGTTGTGGAAGGCCTTAACAGAAGACGTCGACTTTGGCAGTCCAGCTGAGTCACGGTACTGGGCTATCTTTCATTACCGAAGTGAGATGTTACAGGGCCCGAGATCTATTGGACTGGGAGAAGACATCCGCCGTTTCGCTGCCATGGAACGAGAGCTAGAGATGGACTATGTGGAACTACTGAACTCATGTCAGCCGCAGAGCATAGACGCAGAACAGGAAAACTGGGTGGCGGATCCAGACCTGCCAACCTACAGCTGGGAAAACGCAGCCGAGGTCCCCACTGCTTCACTACCAGTTGCAGAAGTAGGGGACCTCATAGACTGGTCCTGGGAAGACCCACCAATGGTAGGTAGAGATGGGACGGCTGTCTCTCTACCGGCCCTACAGGGATGCCGGGCAGTCGGCCCAGATCCCCAGCGACAGTATGTATCCCAGGGAGCTGAAGGTGTCGTCCTTCCTCCCCAGCGGCAGTGTGTACCCCAGGGAGCAGAAGGTGCTGTCCTTCCTCCCCAGCGGCAGTGTGTATCCCAGGGAGCTGAAGGTGTCGTCCTTCCTCCCCAGCGGCAGTGTGTATCCCAGGGAGCAGAAGGCGCCGTCCTTCCTCCCCAGCAGCAGTGTGTATCCCAGGGAGCCAAAGGTGTCGTCCTTCCTCCCCAGCGGCAGTATGTACCCCAGGGAGCTGAAGGTGCCGTCCTTCCTCCCCAGCGGCAGTGTGTACCCCAGGGAGCAGAAGGTGACGTCCTTCCTCCCCAGCAGCAGTGTGTACCCCAGGAAGCAGAGACTGTCTGTCTCGCACCCCAGCCGCAGGACAAAATATTGAAAGGGGAGACAATTGGTCCCCCTCTCCACCAGCAAAGAGAGTGTCAGGGAGAGGAGCAGGTTACCCCCTCTCCCCAGCGGCAGTCTACAGTTCAGAGAGAGGAGCTTGTTACACCCTCTCTCCAGCGGCAGCCTTACCCACCAAGGGGAGATGTTAAGCCCTACAACTATGCAGATGGGACCGTAGTCTCTGCACTTGCAGCACCAGGGGTAGGGACGGTCGGTCCTGTCCCCCAGCCACAGAGCAGTGTATCCAGAGGGGAGACAGTCGGTCTCCCCCTCCCACAACCAGGCTCCAACCAGGCTACTTCAGTGGTAGCGCTGGCACCCGGGCAGAGTACCGCTGGTCTCTGCCCACTCAGCAACCCACCAAGGCAGTCTACCAGCCCCCCGCACAGCCGTGGTGAGGCACCTGGACATGGACAATTTGCTATTTTATCCAGGTGTAGTAACCAGTTATTGTGGGTGGGCTGTATTGCTGTTTGTGCTTCGTGGGTGGGTTGCTGGACTAACCAGGGCACTGACCGGCAGGAGGTCAGATACCCTGTTAGTCTGGATGGTAAAGGGGAGAAATGTGGTGAAACCGGCCTCGCCACGTGTCCTTGGAGGGGGCTGCTTGCCCGCCTCTTGCCTTTGGACTATGGACCAGACTTTATGTGAATGTATTAACCCAGATAGCTATGCCATGGAGCCCATTCGTGTAGTTAAAGACTTCGGCTCCATGGCAATTGAACTGTGTGAATAGGATCTGAGCGCTATTCGGTAGTTTTGTGCGCTCAGATCCCAGCTATCTGGGGATATGTGACATGTCTGTGTTTTATGTATAAAATGTGACTTTGTGTATTTTATAATATTTTAATGCTTTGTGCTCACCATGTGCATAATGGAGTCTTGTGTCTGTCCTGGGAGAAAGCCATGCTTCATTTAGTCACAAAGGACTTTCCCTTAACTTTTGAACCCCTGGTCTGATTCGTGCCATTTTTTAATATGTTGTTCCCCTGAATGGATTGATTATGAAAATGTATGTTTTATGTTTGGGCTGTGGGCTGTACTATGTTTGTGGATTGGGAATAAAAGAGACTGTATGTGACAGTACAGGGAGTTCCTGTTTAACCCTCAAAGTGAAGTGTCGTCTCATTAATGGGGGAAGGATTTATTATATGCTGTTCCAGTTTGACTGCTAGGAGGGTAAACCTATTCGTATGGTTTCCTATTCAACGGTCTACAGCATTCACATGCTTGGGAGAATTTATTTGTTTCTCCGGTTCGGTGATTGTGGTGTCTGCCAGAGTGCTTGGAGTCCTCAGGAAGCGCTAGGAGCATCCTTCAACGGAGGTACCCAGTCGGGGTGCCAGGCGATCCGTTACAAGTGGTATCAGCGCTCAGAAACTGCCGAATTCTGGAAATATTGCGTAGGTGGCTGTGGCAGAATAAGGAAACTGATTGGAGGTGCGGGGGAAAAAGGAAAGATTGGAGTCGAGTGTAACGCCAAAGCCACGGACTTAGGGAGATGGTGATGCCGTCAACAGCGATCGAAAAATCAGGAATTGGAGTAGAGCTAGATTTTGAAGGAAGTATGTCATGGACATATTAATTTGTAGAAGACGAGGGGTAATCCAAGAAGAATGTAAGATAAGCATGTATTCCTTGGGAGTATGTGTTAAAAAATTATCTAAAAAAAAACAAACAAACAACATTTTCAATTGAGTGTTCCGTTAAGGCAGTATTTCCCTATTGGTGTTACTCAAAACTCTGGGGTTCCGGTGCGATTCACCCATCAGGCCATCTGATGGGTATTATTTTCTTTTAAGAATGCGAGCTGGCCCCTGTAGTTACGGATGCTGGGAGGAAGTGATAGACTGTCACTTCCTTCCAGATATAGAGAGCTCCATGCTGGATGGAGTGATATGCTGCAGACACGAAAGCAGCACTCCAAGCAAGCCACCCCCCTGCAGACAAAATGTAACCTAACAGGCAATACCTAAGCTAACTGCAAATATAAAAATGTTAACGTGTCAAGGGTTGTGTCTGTGTATGTAGGTGTCAGTGTGTTTATACGTTTGTATCTGTGTGTTAATGTGTTTGTATATTTGTGTAAGTATGTATGTGGCAGTGTATGCACAAATCCTAGCAATCAAACACCAACACAACATGCAAGCACAAACATCACATACAAAAACACCCCTTTAATGTGGATAAGTGCAAGATAATGCATCTTGGACGTAAAAACCCAAGGGCAGAGTACAGAATATTTAATAGAGTCCCAACCTCAACATATGAGGAAAGGGATTTAGGGGTGATTATTTCTGATGACTTAAAGGTAGGCAGACAATGTAATAGAGCAGCAGGAAATGCTAGCAGAATGCTTGGTTGTATAGGGAGAGGTATTAGCAGTAGAAAGAGGGAAGTGCTCATGTCATTGTACAGAACACTGGTGAGACCTGTGACAAGACCAATCTCGCCACTGTGCATTGGAGGAGCCTGGTTGCCCGCCTGCTGCCTTTAGACTATGGCCCCATGTTGAAACGCTTGATTTTCCCCTGCGGAGACACGAAAGCCAGGTCATTCGGTGCTGGCCCTGTTTGAGCGGTGATACCCCAGATAGCTATGCCATGGAGCCCATTCGTATAATGAAAGACTATGGGAAAGACTTTGCCTCCATGGCAATTGAACTGTATGTGTGTGCTCTGAGCGCCATTCAGTAATAATGTGCGCTCAGATCTGAGCTATCTGGGGATATGTTGAATGTACCTGTTTTGTGCAATGGCTGCACAGTTATATGTTTTTATGTGTTTTATTGTCTTTTGCTGCCATGTGTTCAATGGAGTTTTGCCTCTGTCCTTGGAGATAATTGGATTACTTCCCAATTATCTCCAGGATAGAAGACTCTGTGGAACTGGTTTTGGGCAGAAAAGCCATGCTTCCTTTGGTCACAAAGGACTACGATCTATCTTTTGAACCACTGGACCAATTTGGATGATTTTGACATATGTTTGTATTTGGAGTATGCTGATTTCTGTATGTATGAAATGTAAGTTTTATGTGAATGTGATGCATACTTTTCAAGTTATGAATAATGTGGAAAAATTTTATTTCTCTGCTTGTGATGATTTTATTTCTCTGCTTGTGTGGGAGTGTCTGAGTGTATTGTATGTGTTTATTGGTTGTGTTCCAAAACCCTGTGGGTGGTACTAATGTGTATATAAGAACAATAAACCCACAGCTCTGTTCACTGCTTGAAACATGGATGCTGTCCAGGAAGTAGGAGGGTCTGGGAGGGAGGGTCTGCTGGAGATTGGCCGGGACGTGTCAGCTGACCGGAGTTCGCAGCAACCGCGTCGAACCGTTCGCGAGAAGTTCGCGGACGCTTCGCGACATCTCTAATCATAATATGAAGCAAAGTAATGTGTAATGATGATTCAATAATAGGCATCCGGGGATATTTATATGAATGGAGATTAAATTTGTCTTTATATATTTTTAAACACACATATATGGACATACAAATTTTGGGGAAAAGTCTGTGTATGTACGTGGCTTAGAAGGCAAATAAAGGAAATACATGTAAAAAATATATATAAAAAATATATACATATAAAAACATACGTATATAAGAGAAATACAAATGAGAAATAAAATAAAAACAGATAAAAAATGTAAACTACAGGTATAACAGTGGTGGCAGTGATCCATAGTGAGTATTAATAGTGTAACTGAGTGACTGTTAAAAAGCACTAGTACCAACATGGAGTTGGATAGGGGAGGCTAGTAAAAAGTGGGAGGAAGACTATTAGCCATCATAGCTAAAGGGAAAGATGAGCAAAAATTGAAGAAAGACCAGAATAAAATTTATAAAAAATATATATTGAAAAAATACTATAAAAGTAAGAAAGAGAGAAAAAAAAAACAGAAAAAGTATTGAACTATATTTCATAAAAAATTAAATAAATCAAATTCTGCATTAAGACCTCTAGGGTGTAGGGTGTCTAAATGGTACACCCATTTCATCTCTGTCTTCCCGATTTGTTTTACAATGTCTCCTCCTCTCAAGTGATTTTTTTCAATAGCAATTCCCGTGAATATAAGTTTTTTTTTTTTTTTTGTGTACAGAAGTGATGAAACAGAGTATTTAGCGAAACCCTTTTCTATGTATCTACAGTTCTCCGCTATCCTCACTTTTAGAGGGCTAATGGTTCTACCAAAATATTGGAGCCCACAAGGGCATTCCAATAAATAACATTAATACTGTTACAGGTAATAATATCTTTGCTGTTATAGGATTTGACTGTATTATTAGATTTAAAAACAGTAGTTACTTTGGATGTTGGTTTTGTTTTCTTACATGCCATACAACAGTTACATTTAAAAAAACCTTTTAATTTGTCCTAAACTTGCCATGTATGTACGTAGTGGGGAATCGCGATGCAGATTGTATGTACGTAGTGGGGAATCGCGATGCAGATTGTATGTACGTAGTGGGGAATCGCGATGCAGATTGTATGTACGTAGTGGGGAATCGCGATGCAGACAAAAACTAAATCCCCTAACCCCATTCAACCCCCCAATAACGACAGACCACTTAGTATGGATGAAACAGGCCACAGCATTTATTATCACAAACTAAATTACTGCATAACACATCCACAACTTTATTTATTAAATCTCTTCTTTCTGTAACCAAAAACGTTAGACATAAATAAGCATAATTTAACATATATACATATATAACTCCACCCATAGTGTTATACAGTGACCCAACCGTCCTTGCCAATAAACATACAGTGGTTCCTAATCACCACTTCCTCTCACCTCCCCCCTCGTTATAAAAATCATATCTTTCCAATGCCCGCCATCAGCCGACCTTATCCACGCTCGATGGGCACGACACCTCAGGCAACCTAATGTTTAACCTTTTAAGCAGGGGAGGTTGAGACCTAAAAACTTGTTCATCTCATTCCATATACTTAAACGTAACCCCTCAAACTCAATTGGCAAGGGCATACCCCCGGCTAGCTGTGACTAAATATACCAATGGGGCGGGCGGGAGGGAAGTGGTTTGCTGGCCCGAATCCCAAGTGGCACCGAGGTAAGACCACCCCCACACTAACTTACACAGAACACTCTTTCCCACCCACACACTCTTTCCCAACCAATCCCATGCATCTATCCTCACACTCCTACATGTGCCCTTGTCCGCTTAGCTGCGCTACCTCCCCAGGGCCTAGTTTATCTGGGGTGGCCTTTGTGTAATTCTTTGTTAGATGCATCTTTAAATTAGGTGCACCTCTAAATATTAATTTTGGTTTATCTGGTATGAGGTTACCTAATACATCATCTTCTTTCAGAAGGTGCCAGTGTTTATTAAAAATGTTCCTGAGTTGTTTATTTTTATTATTAAAATCTACCACAATAGGTAATGTAAAATCCTGTTTTCAATCTGTTTTTGTTTTTTGTATCAGTTCTTGCCTATTTAGAGATAGAGCTTGCTTAATGGTGTCTTCTACATTTGTAGTTTTGTACCCTTTTTGGATAAATCTATCTTTTAAGTCTTGTGCCTGTTTTTTTAAAAAATTGGGGTTTCAGAACAGTTTCTTCTTAATCTTAGCATTTGACATTTTGGTATGCTGTCCAACCACGCTTTGTTGTGACAGCTGTTGGTATTAAAGGGACACTATAGTCACCCAGACCACTTAAGCTCAATGAAGTGGTCTGGGTACCAGGTCCCTCAGGTTTTAACCCTTCAGATGCAAACATAGCAGTTTCAGAGAAACTGCTATGTTTACATTTGGGGTTAATCCAGCCTCTAGATTTCACATTTCGCCTATTTCGAGCTTGGTGGTGGGGTAGGGGTATCCAGGTATTTAACCATGGTTATTTAACAAAGTTTGGCACTTATATTATGTTTATGATGTTTGTTATTATTGTTATTTATATTTACGGAAATTATGGGTCATTGCCTTTTGTTTCAGGAACATATGATGTTATTTGGCAGGATAGGGGGGCTGGGCAATGACTTTAATTTTATTGTTATCAACATTAATAAAGTTGTGGACATATTGACCCATACATCAGTGTCAGTGTGTTATTGGGTGTAAGTTTGGGGGATAATTCCACCTGCCCATATGGCGACTATGTGCCTGTCATATGATCATATGGAATCTCTCCACATGTAGACTTCATTATCCTTGTTGAATGTTTGTTCTGCTCAGATAATCTCCCAAAATAATTTTGGATCCTGGGAGATAAATGTTTTTATAGACTCGATAGATGTCTCTGGGCGAACTTTAGTAATGGATTCAGGAGTCTTTTGCACTTTGTACCGCCTTGATGATTGACATTAGCGATGATTGACATTAGCTACCACAGGTCTGTTGTCTGTACAGATCAATGTCTAATTCTTTGTAAGTGAGGGTAGAATTTTTTTTATGGCTCTGAGATGGCTCTTAGTTTCAATTAAGCTTAATTTCATGAAGTGACCAAGTTCCCTGAGTCCAAGTGAAACCTCAATGTGTTCCTCAACCTTGAAGACTGGCGTCTGTGGTGATCGTGAGCCATCTTGGCTCTTCTACTGGAAAAACCTTTTAGAAGATTTCATAACAGTCACCACCATTATAGATCAGCTTTTACTTGAGGAGGAATCATAATTAATTGGTCCCAATTGTTCTGTTTTCTGTTTAATTGGTTGCTGAAATTCATCTGCATAGTCCTTGAATTCAACTGAGCCCATCTCACCAGACCTATTGTAGAAGTGAGAGATCTCAGAAGGCTCATATATTTTCTTGCTGTTATGGATTTCTTTATAATGCTGTTATAATTTCCCCATTTTTTTTGTATACGGGATATTTTGTTTGTTGAAATCTGAATTGTAGAATTCATGGCGTTTAAAGCTGCTCCCAAAAATATAATGTGGTGAAAAGGGACCGAGAAACTTTTCTCCTTATTTGTGGCCCTGCCATGATCTTGGAGACATCTGATGGCAATATTTATGCGTTGGGGGAGGAGGACTCTTTTATACACCTTTCAGTCCTAATTTGAATTCTATATCCTGTCCTGTTTTGGCTTTGAGGGAAGAGCTACCCATAAGTGAGACTGCTTTAATTAGCTTTAATGTTTACAAGCCTTTGCAGGAGCCTCCTGTGTGTGATTAAAGTTCAACTTACTGAGAACGTGATGAAAAGCTTCTAAAGTAAGTGAACATCTGATTGAAAATGAAACCATTTTAATGCAGGCTGTGTCAGTCATAGCCAGGGGAGGTGTGGCTAGGGCTGCATAAACAGAAACAAAAGTCAGTAAACTCCTAAACGGCAGAGAATTGAGAAGTGAAACTTCAGAGACATGATCTATACACCAAAACTACTTTTTAAAAAATGTTATCTATTTCTAGATGAAAGGATTACTCTACTAAAAATAGTTTTGAGGTGACAGTTTTCCTTTTATCATTATTATTATTTTATTATTTATATAGCGCCATCAGATTCTGTAGCCTAATCATTGTTTAGATGGCTCACGCAATGAATAAAAGGTTAGAATGCAGCTTAGTCCAGCTTCCTCTCCTTTCGTTTGCTCGTGTTGTTGATCACATGTTCTTTCCATTAGTG
Source organism: Pelobates cultripes (assembly GCA_933207985.1). Lineage (NCBI taxonomy): Eukaryota > Metazoa > Chordata > Amphibia > Anura > Pelobatidae > Pelobates > Pelobates cultripes. The sequence goes on along the minus strand of OW240922.1, from coordinate 126,847,563 downwards.
GTGGCGGTAGGTAGGGGGAGGTAAATCAGAGCACACTTTGACATCTCACCGAGAGCCAAGAGTTAGATATCAAGCTCACAGCAGACATTTACCAGAGAAGCACATTCTGAATGGTAAACAAAGAGGTTTTGTGTTGGGTTCCAAGTCATTAAATCAATGTGTGTTACCCGCATGTTGCAGCCTCCTTGTACTGTGACAGAATAATACCACATTGCCTAATCCAACGTGTGTTTTCTCTCCGAGAACCTTATGTTTCTCAAGACAATTCAATCCTTCCTGTTTCAGACCCCTACGTCTCCACAGATTGTGTTCTAAACTCCAGAGGACTCTCGAAGCACATCACAGCAGCGAGGCTAATAGATTTCAAGAGGAATGTTTTAAGAAAAGCTAAAATAAAATAAAGCATTTCAAGTGGATATGTGTCAACTGGAACTATAAAACTTAATAGTTCTGTAACTTTTACTTTAGTTTTACCGTCATATATATTGACCACGGGTACACAGAGCTATTCGGGAGCACACATCGAAACGTGGAGTGCAGTTACCATGGAAACCAATGAAATATTGCCCTTAAACTTCTATTTATACAGATCCTTCTCTGTATTGTACCCCAACATTTGGGACTTTAAGCAGGGACTGGGCGAGCATGTCCTGCGCAGTGTCCAGCCGGTCAAGAATGATTTGAAACACAACCCAAATAGAAAGTTCTGGATCAACCTTGAGCTAAAAGTGGTTCAGTCACAAAAACCGACACACATTGCAGTCAGAGACTTCTCACAACCCAAGAGAAGGCACTGGCATAGGAGAGGGCAAAGGAGCATGGGGGTTGGAGCATAGTAAATGGGAGACTTGTATATAGGGCAATATCAATCCCCAACTTCAATGACTTATTCAAAGTTTGGCCTTTATAAGAATGCCCTCCAATTGTCCTTACCTGGGGTCCTGTCAGTCTCTTATCAGGTTTCTAATCTCATCAGTTTTATATTTTTATGTTTTTTTATGGGGAGTAATTAATAAAACACAACATAAAAATGTAACCTTTATATTCATGCTGCAACCTTCAAATAGTTAAGTGTTCTTGCATAGCAAGACCACTTATTGTTATCTCACATATATATTCTTATTCTTATTCTTATTCTTATTATAGCCAAATTTGCCACCCTATCTTATATCAAAACGTTCAGCTATCCCTGCTGCCACTAAACATGTCAACGGCTAAGCCGTAGTCCTGATAGTTTTCACAATATAATCATTTGTTTGCAACTAACGCCGTCCATTGACATTCATTGAAACTTCCCTCTACAAAGCTCAAATTTGAAGTGCAATTTCTAAACTGCGACTGTGCCTTCATTTTTAATACTTCAGAGACATACTATGCATAGAAATGTAGGTCTGGGTCTTGTGATTCTCACAATATAAAGCTCTTCGCTGTAGGATTTATAGTTTTTAAAATACGACCTGTGTCAGGCTGCAGCAGCAAGTGATGTCATAGACAGGGCCTTTTGAACACCTGCTAATGTTTTTATAAATGTATGGTTTAATGTAACTGTGCAACAACGTTGCAATTAAATGTGCTATGTAAATGATAACAGTTACTCCGCCCACTCCAGTTGTAGACTACAGGTGGAGGCAAGAACACGTCACACAATTTCACCAGAAATTGTAGCTTTTCTAGTTATTATTCTTATTATAGCCAAATTTGCCACCCTAACTCCTCCCACAGTTTTTACACTACATAGACAGTAATATACCGAAACGTGCGGATTGTTCCCGATCGGATTGCTATTACTTTGTGGAACGTTTCGCTGAATGGTTCACGGGATATCGTCGTTCTTGTGGCGAAATTTGTCCCATAGGAATGAATGGCAAAGCTAGAGTGGGAGCTGGCAAAAGCTGAAAAATCAGGACATGATTTCTAAACTGCCACCACTCCATCATTTTCAAGCCCAGGATGCATTTCTTGCTATTATAGTGCCTTTTAGGGCAGTGTGTCATTCTGACATCAATTTGGAACGCGTCATTCTGGTGTCAATTCTGACACGAACCCCCACTTGCCTCTATACGTGAGCCATTCTGACATTATTTTACTTGGGGGTCAATGCGAACTCACTTCATTTTATTACACCGACACGCCTTACATCATTTCCAATTCAAGCTTTCCTACATAATCCTCACACTACTTGGCATCATAGTATTGACAGACACTCACAAGATTCCGATGATTATTAAAACCCTCTCGGCATTCTATACCTTGTCGTGGTTTTCCTTGTGGGTGATCTGAAAACATGTTTCTTCATTTTGTATCAATTCCTGGTAGTCTTAGACCATTCTCCATTCTGTAATACTGGTCCATCCGATACCCCACAAATTGACCGGCATGTCAAAGCATTGGACAGATTATACTGTAGCGCTTATTACACAGTTTATTACAGTGGTTATGGTACCATTCAAACTTGCCTAATGATCAGATATGATTTCTGGAATTATATCTCTCTTCTTTAATGACGTAAAGGAAAACTGTAAAAAAAAACAAAATCAAAACTGCAGTTTCATCTACATTTTCTATTTAGAATTTGATTTTAAGAGCAGATGCGTTTTTACGATTTTAAAGACAATTTATTTTTGTCCTCTTGGCTTTGAAAGCTTGACCCCAATCAGTTAATTGGAATGATAACTGTGCAGAATAAAATCAGCTTTTCTTCAATCAGGAATCTCAGTAACAAGGTGTCCTCTATCTGTCCTCTCCCTGTCTCTGAGTGAAACTACTTATAACGAACATGTAATTATGGATCATTTCTATCACTAACATATTTATTGCTGGGAACCTTTATTCCTCGTCCAAGGGGGAGATGCGTGATAACTCTGCGTGACAGGAAGAGGAGCTGGTAATGGGCAAAAAAAGCCCCAAGCCGAGCGCAGGGTCTCGGAGTCTGAGTGGTACCAATATCTGCAGCCTGGTCTGCATAGCGCTGTGTGGATTGAAATCCCTTAGCAGAAAACCATAGGAACACCAGGATTGGCTGAGAGGATCTCTATTCTCTTCCATTTTTTATTACATTATCTATATAAAGCATCATAGAGAGAGTTTCTTTAGTGTAATAAAGCCTTGAAATAGATTATACTTCAAGAAAACAGCCAAGCTTCTCAAATGATTTAATATTTTTAGATAAGCTTTTAAAATGATTGTTTTTCAAAATATCAAAAATATATCATATATAAATAGTATATATATATTTTAATATATAAGCAAAATACTACATTATTTAAATATAATTCGAACTATGAAATCATTTGAAAAACTTATTTAAAAATGTTAAATTGTAACCTTAACTAGAAGATTAATATAGATAATGAATAGATAAAATTATGTATTGTGCCGATTAATATGGCTCCCGCATTTACATGCGTTTAATGTCTCATGAAACACACACGAGCCTTTAATATCCAGCCCGGTGGAACGCTGCTGTGACGGTCTGCTAAGGTATCACCTCCATGCATTCCCTTTTCCCATAATAATAGTACGCCAATAATCCACAGGTTACAATATTGCTGGTGTCACGTAATAACCCACACATGAGCCAAGGCTTAATGCTGGGACAAGTCTGGTTTAATGGCAAACAGGCATTCAATTTATACAGTGCATAAACTCCTCCTTTGAGCCAGAGAGATAATTGAGTCAGAGAAAGTACTAAACTCCATTATCTTCTGGTCAGAAAAAGTTAAAATTTCTACAACACCCCAAAAGTACCCCCAAAATACATGGGAACCCCAAAAAATCCCTGGGTAGCCTGGATCTGGCGGAATAATATATCTAAAAATCAGCCAGATCCGTTTGGTAGTTCGCAAAAGGCACCGCAAGGAGAGTTGATCGGTCTGCCACGAGATTGAAGCCCAGAAATAGTTCCATGAAAAATGTAGCAAGAGCTGGTCTCCGATTGTGGGGTTTTGCACGAAAACCACAGAAGGTAAAGTCAAGCTGGTTCATGAAGAATGCTCCCTGTGTTCGGTATTCTGGAACTCCTGAACGCTGTTTGTCTAAGTTAATGGGAAGAGGAACGTAGAGAGAATCCGTAAAGACCAGTGTTCGTGCAAGTGCCTTGCCGAAAATAATTCCAGGCACTTGACGACTAAGTCCCGCAGCCAGCATTCAGGAGACAAGATGGCCGCCATCCATTGTTCCAACCACGTATATTCGTATGCACGAAACGGCGGCCACCCAGGAGCATTAGATTAATCTGCGGTTTTCATACAAGATACACAACGTTCTAAGTTCTACTTAGTCTCTGGGGTGGTCTCGGTTCGGGAACTGAACAAAATGACGAACAACCTGGAACAAGATAATAAAACGATGGGGCATTCCTTCACAGCTGCGATATCTTTTGTTTGACAGTTGTCCAACAAGATGTCCACAGCTACCAAATGAGTCGTTCATCAATCACCGGGGGCCAGGCAGTGCCGAGGTGCTGGAGATCACGTATGTACCAGAAAATATATTTAATATTAAATAAACGGCTTTGTGTTGTCAGCCTAGCTTATACATGAAATTAGAAGAACTCTTATATCTGTCAATAAAAAAAATGATCCTTTAAGTTTCCTTATTATTTCCCCCCATTTCTGCCTTCCCGGGAAGATAAGTGATGAGGATATTGACTCCCAGCTGTGTCACAGCATTGAGAGCCTTTCCTATAAAGATTAAAGCTCTGTATTGTTCTGATCCCTGATCCTGTTCCCTCTGTCTCCTGTCGTCTAGAACAGTACGGTGTGCTACAAAGACACGTCACGGCTTATTTACTATAAAGACAATTGTGCTGAATTTAAAATGGAATTTGCTCAATTAAAATATACCTAATGTCCACAAATCATGTGGATTAATTATTATCGGGTAGATGGAAGACCTTTTAATTGTAAGTTTTCTTAGGAACTTCTGAGTATCAATAAATAGCTCAAACATACTAGGATCCATTTGGGGAGCAAATTTTAGACCTTTATTCAAAATCTGTAGTTGCTCAGTAGTAAAAACCTCATTAGATAAATTTAGAATGCCTTCATTGTTCTTTAATGTATTTAGTCTGACATTTCCCCTTCCTCTATTCCTCCCTCTGTTTATGCATTAATTATGAACGTTCTTGGTGTAGGACGTCCAGATGTTACTGTGTATATGGAGCAATAAAGATTGTTTGTGTTCCAGCGTGGCTGCGCATGCGCAGAACATACACGCGTGCGTCATGACGTAGGACGATGCGCGTGACGTGCGCATGCGCTGTCACGAGAGAACCGGCGGACCGGCGGATTTAAAAGGGAGAAGATGTTTGAGAAGATTAAGAAGCTCCTGACGAAGTCTGAAGGACGAAACGCGTTGAGCAGCACTGGGACCCTCTTGCTTTGGTATTAGCAGTTTCTGTTTTACATGATTTTTGTTTTAAGGTTTGAGTGACCTTCTACAGTGGCTTGCCTGCACCTAGATATCACTGCACTTTACCCAACCCTATTCTTTTTTCATACTTTGTGGATATGTGCCTGCCTATGGGTTGCTCTCTTTCATGTTTTTATTTTGAGTGCTTTAGCTCTTTTCTAGACTGGGTGGTGCGGAGGGAGGCCGGGGTCGCTTCCCTCCTGCATGATTTCTTGTGTGTAGGGCCTGCAGAGTCGCACGTCTGTGCCCAACTGCTACGAGTCCTCGGGGACATGTTCCAACGGTTCGGGGTTCCGCTGGCCCACGACAAAATGGTGGGTCCGGTCACGTGCCTTTGTTTCTTGGGCATCGAAATTGATTCGGTGGCCGGGGAATGTCGGTTGCCCCAGGAGAAGGTCCTGGAACTGTACTTAGCTGTGTCACGGGCCATGGGGGGGGGTGGAATTTTGTCTGTCGGATTTTGCCCATGGGGCGTATCTTTAAAAGGCGCTTGGTGGTGGGGTTTGGGGCACTTGGCGGTGGCGACGTTTGGGGTCGTTCGCCCTTAGCACTTCATCCAGCTCACGCGGCCTTTGCGGGCTGATTTGGCCGTCTGGGATTCCTTTCTGGCTTCGTATAATGGGAGGTCATACTGGCAAGCCCCGGAGGTCTCTAATGCGGACCTCCACTTGTTTACCAATGCGGCTGGCTCAGTGGGGTTTGGGTCCATTCTGGGCTCAAAGTGGTGTGCGGACTCATGGCCGGAGGCCTGGCATACGACAGAGCTAACTCGGAACTTGGCTTTTCTGGAGCTCTTTCCTATTCTGGTGGCTTTGGAGGTGTGGGCCTCCCTGCTGAAGGACAGACGGGTGGTTTTCCATTGCGACAATTTGGGGGTGGTGCAGGCTGTTAACCAGCTGACTGCCTCCTCCCCCCCGTGGTACGCCTGTTACGGCGCTTGGGTGTGCGCTGTTTGGAGATTAATGTGGAATGGTATGATTTATGATGAGGGGGTGAGAGGAAGTGGTGATTAGGAACCACGGTATGTTTATTGGCAAGGACGGTTGGGTTACTGTATAACGCTGTGTGTTGTTATATATGTATATATGTTAATTTATGCTTATTTATGTTTAACAATTTTGGTTACAGAAAGAAGATTTTGAATAAATAAAGTTATGAATATGTTATGCAGTATTTATTTTATTATGTTATAATAAATGCTGTGGCCTGTTTCATACATACTAAGTTGTCTGTCATTATTGGGAGGGTTTAATGGGATTAATTTATGTATAAGGTAGCATCGGAAAATTCCCCACTATGTACATACAAGGCCCTGGGGAGATAGGGCAGCTAAGTGGACAAGGGCACATGTAGGAGTGTGGGCGTGGCAGAACCAGCTTCGCCACTGGGCATTGGAGAAGACTGATTGCCAGCCTCCTGCCATGTGACTATGGCCCCTGGGATGTATTGTCTGCTCTCCTGTACTGCTGAGGTTTGCTACCAACTAGGTGGATTTGGCTATGGAGCTTGTCTAGTGCCCTCTGTTGGTAGCAACAGTAATATGCACTACCTGAATAGCAAGAATGGTTCATTTGCATATTCGGGTAGATTTGCATATTGCTAATTCTGCAGGCATGTGAGATATTTTCTGTTAATTATTGTCTGCCCCACCCCTTTAAAAATATGCCATTGTGATTAATGACGAGGGGGGAGGTGAGAGGAAGTGGTGATTAGGAACCACGGTATGTTTATTGGCAAGGACGGTTGGGTTACTGTATAACACTGTGTGTTGTTATATATGTATATATGTTAATTTATGATTATTTATGTTTAACAATTTTGTGTACAGAAAGAAGATTTTGAATAAATAAAGTTATGAATGTGTTATGCAGTATTTATTTTTTTATTTTATGTTAAATGCTGTGGCCTGTTTCATCCATACTAAGTTGTCTGTCGTTATTGGGAGGGTTTAATGGGGTTAGTTTAAGGTAGTATCGGAAAATTCCCCACTACGTACATACATGGACTCGGCTCCAGAATCCATGGAGTCAGATCTCTGCTGTTATCAAGTATTATTGAGTGAACTGTAAAAAGAGGTAAAAAAGCCAAAGGCAGTTCACCTATATGAGTGGAGCAAATAGTGATGGTAACAGGCACCTACCCAACTTAAAGGGTCATCTGGTCCTAATATTGTAAAAATCACTTCCAATTTCAGCACATATATAACAAAGAGAGAAACATATACAAAATCATAGTGCAACTCTGTATAACCATATAGAATTTATATAGTAGTCTTGAGAAGTGCCAACTCACGTATTCCAGAGCCCAAATAAGGATAGGCTCAGATCACTTGCGCTTTTTGGTACCGTCTCGTGGTACTATCCCCTTTCTTTTGAGCACGTAGGTAAATCACCTCAGAAATAAAATATGCATAGGGGAAAACCAGTATAGTGCAGTTACTTCAGCCAAAGGTAAATTTGATATGTAAATAAATGAACGCTCACCTTGTTTTGAGCCCCAATATTGGCTCAAAATTTTAGCATTAGTGTCTAAATTAGGGAGACACCAACCCTTCTTGGAGCAGCTTCAATGAAGGTCAGTAGGAACTTGTATAAAAAAAGATATTAATTTATTATGCCCACTGGCAAAGAAACATAAAAAATATGCATAGAATTAAAAAGGAATAAAAAATGTCCCATGTATGTCCTCCTTTCCCGAGACGCGTTTCGCCGTGCCTGAGGGCTTTCTCAATCGGATGTGTGCTGCTCTGATTTCTGTCCCGGTTCAAATATCCCGGTGTATCCTCTCATTGGTGTGTGGTCCAGGTAATTATCCAATCGTATTACCTTGGGGGGATGTACTTGTGGCTTCCGTTTCATTTACAGCCGTAACCGGAAGTGACGTCAGGCACATCGCCGCGTCACTTCCGGTACTCGCGGTCGCCATTTTACTTGTGGGCAATGGTATGGGAAAAGAGACAGAACGCTAATACATCGCGTTTGTCACTTTCCCTATGCCCCTTAATCAATATGGGTCAATCAATTCATTTGAAGGCATTTTTCAAGACACATAAAAACTAAATGGAGCTTATAGCTCCTAATTGTTACCAAATGTACAATTCCAAATACATAAAAGGCTATTAAGGATATCTTTTGGTCACAGCTTGATCTTAAATTAAAAATTTGCTGTATTATCATATTAAAACATATATATATTGTAATATTAAAACAAATGTGTAAAATACATATATTATTTAGAATATTAATACAAAAAATGACACATTTCAAAATCACTGTTGAGGCCAGTGGGAATCATAGTATTGAGGTCAAAAATCCACCTCATTTCCTGTTGTCCCATCTTCCTTATTGGATCTTCGCCTCTCCAGTTAATATTTACAATTTGTATGCCTATAAATTCTAATTGGGTTGGATCACAGTTGTGTTTATATTTAAAATGCGCAGACAGGCTATGTCTGTATTATTGAGTGTTGGAAGTAGATTTATTGTAAATCGAAGACACAGATGGAGATTAACCGGGTGTTTTATGATAATGTATTCAGGGCTGTGTAGGACGTTTGGCTATTAAACAGCAGCTCCGAGGAGACTTTGTGGCCACAATGTAACCTTATTCAGGACTAACAGATAGATTGACGCTCACATAACAATTAGAACGGGGCAAAACCACAAACTGAAATTACTGCATTTTCAATATAACACTTGAGAAATATCACAGCACTAATAGCAGTGAGTGCTGGGCGGTGTAGAGCAGTGGTCTCCAACCCAGTCCTCATGGACCACAAACAGTCCAGGTTTTGTCAGTGTGGCGAAAGTAACCTCGCCACTGGTTTTTGGAGGGGCCTGTTTTCCAGCCTCCTACCCTGTGACTATGCAATAGACCTGGCGAAAATACTTTAAACAGGCTCTGTTCATGGGAGTTATGTACTTTTGTACTCCAGACAGACAGAGACCGACCGTTAGCCTTGATTCCCTGGAACTGTTTTGGGCATAGGACCATGTGCACGGTCGGTCAAAACTATGACTTCCAGGAAATTCCTGAACCCCTGAACCGATCTGGGTGATTTTTGGATATGTTGGTCACCCAAATCAGGGCTATCAGGGTATGTATCAGGGGTTTTATGTGTTTTTAGGTACTTTGGGGGTTTCATCAAACTGTATGTTTTTCTGTGCTTGGAGATAATTGACTTAGATTAGTACAGCTCCTGATCCAATTATCTCTCAAGCTCAGAGGAGGGATTCTATTGTTTGTGTATGCGAGTGTCTCACTGTTTTTATTGGTTTATTCACTTTGTGTCCCTGTGCCCAACATGGTCCACCTGGGTGTCGCCCTTGTTGGGAAACTTGCATAAAAGGCCAGTGTGCCTCCATTAAAATTCTGTTCCTGCTTACCCTCATCATAGAGTCTCATCTCATGTGTGGGGGGAAAAGGCTGTATCTACCTTGGGAATTTATATATCCCTATACTCCCCAGGAATTATAATCACTAGCTCTGCTACGCTTACTGGGAGTAGGAGAGGTCTGCCCACTGGAAGCTAGATCTCGGTCTTGGGTCCAGGGTGGGTGAAGGACGGCGAGACCCCGGTGCAGCTGCATCGCTGGAAGTGGGGTCTGCAGTGCCTATGGTGTCTGGTGGAGTGCTGGAATTCCTCGGTGAGCACTAGGAGCAACGATTGGCGGAGGCACTCAGTTGAGTGCCAGGCGGTCTGTCACAGTCAGTATCTACATTGGAATAAAACAGGGAAATAAATAAATCCTGGACTGTTGGTGGTCCCTGGGAAATGGGTTGGGGACCACTGGTGTAGAGGATCTTGTAAAGTAAGTGAATGTTCAAATGGGGGAACTACTATTGATCCTTGGCAATTAAAGGGTTGTTCCAACCACAATGATCACATAAGGGAATTTAAGTGGTTGTGGTGCCTGGAGTCTGTATGTGCTGTGTTTTTGGATAAAACGTTTCACATACAGAGTTTAACCCCTGGGGGTGGAGTTACACATTGGGGCTGTGACGGTAGTATAGGGTATCACCGTCAAGCATTCCCTTCTCCCATAAAAGAAAAACACCCAATATTCCACGAGTAGAAATATCCCTGGAATCGCCGAATAATCCATAGAAACATAGAATGTGACGGCAGATGAGAACCATTCGGCCCATCTAGTCTGCCCAATTTTCTAAATACTTTCATTAGTCCCTAGTCTTATCTTATAGTTAGGATAAATCCACACATGAGCCAAAGCTTAATGCTGGAACAAGACTGATTTACTGGCACACAGAACTCACAATTTATGCAACACAAAACTCCTCCTCTGGGCCAGGCTAGATAACTGAGTTTCTACAATACACAAAGCTCAATTATCTGCTGGCCAGAAACATTACAATTTTTAACAATTTCAGAAACATACTTTTTACAAGACATACAAATATACTTTTAACATCCCTGGATAGCTGAGGATACTGGTAGTTACATATCCAAATCTCACGAATTTCAGTTCGGTAGGTTCCGTGTCGCATCGTGTGGAAGTTTGCCCGGCTTGCCATGTGGAGGTATCCGAGTTCCATAGAATCAGTAGCAAGAGCCGGTCTCCGTTCGCATCTAACTACACGAAAACCACCGTTCGTATGGTTCAGCTGGTTACATGTGAATGTTCCCCTCATTCAGTAGATGCTATCTACCGAACACCAGTTTGATTCGTGGAGGGGAACGTATTCATCCAGGACTTCCATGGGGACCGGGCGTTCGCATGTTTGCCGTGCCGAAATTAGTTCCAGGCAATTCATGCGTAAGCCCCCGCTGACCGCATTCATGAGTTTTAAGATGGCCGCCATCCTTTGTTCTCGCCACGTATGTCGAATGGTGGCCACCTAGTAGCAATTAAGTCGCGGTTTTCTCTGCGTTCTAATGCTGATTGCTACCCAGGGTGTGTGGTTTCCGTTCGGTAAATGAATACATTTATTCTCAACATTTTGAACCGAACAAATACAGACATTAAACCAGCAGGGAGAGGGTTAAGCTGAAAGCACACAGGCAAATACATAAAAGTCCTTCACAATGGCCCCCCTTTTTCTCCCTGTTCCGGCAACTCGGTTGGACCTTTCCTGGTCCAGTAGGGTTGACTGGTTTTCAAAGTTTTTAGTCCGAGGTTAAATCTGTTTGGCGTGACAGTCCATCGGCATTCCCGTTTTGCTTGCCTGGGCGATAATGAATCGTAAAGTCATAGGGCTGTAAAGCCAAGCTCCAGCGTAGCAAACGGGCGTTGTCCCCTGAAACCCGGTTGAGCCACAGCAAGGGATTGTGATCGGTGATGAGAGTGAAAGCCCAGCCATAAAGGTAAGGTGTGAGCTTTTTGAGTGCCCATACCAAGGCCAAACACTCTTTTTCAATGGTGGCATAACTGACTCAGGTATGCCACCGGGTGCTCTCCTCCATCCTCTCCGATCTGGCTTAGTACTGCCCCCAGTCCAAACATTGAAGCGTCTGTGTGGACAATAAACCTTTTGTTAGGATCTGGGGTAACCAACACCGGAGCATTAACAAGAGCATTCTTTAGTGCTTGGAAAGCCACCTCGCATTCCGGGGACCACAGGACTTGTCGGGGTAGCTTCTTTTTGGTCAGGTCGGTCAGGGGTTTGGCCAGGGCGCTATAGTCGGGTACAAAGCGTCTGTAATAGCCGGCTGTGCCCAAGAAAGCCATGACTTGTGTCTTGGTGTGGGGAGTGGGCCGATTGGCAACGGCCTCGATCTTAGCCGGCTCTGGCCGTTGCTTACCACATCCTACTCGGTGGCCCAAATATTGTACCTCCGCCATACCTGTGGGGATATTTATGGGATAATAATAGTAAACAGTGAGAATTGCCCACTAATTCAATTCTCAGACCCAAAGATCGTTATCGTAAGTGAAAAGTACTTCATATAAATAATATCACAATGTTGTAAAAATAGATTTATAATAACCAATAATTAACAAAAATATTATGCAACATGCATGACAATAATCAATGAATATCCAGTATAAAATGGTATGCAATACAAAGGAATGGCTATACACGTTTCAATGGCTAAACAGCATTTTCTGTCAAGACTTACACGATTTATGAGGTATCTTTCACAGAGAGAAAGCGAAGGGCCATAAAACCCTGGCTAACAGTTAGAATAACCCTTTCAATGCTGGCTAGACCTCCTAGGTAATTAAGATCTATTCTTATGTAATTTTAAATAAAATAACATTTAAACCAGTTCATTAGTCATTTCCTGGAACCATCCAATAAGAGAATCTACCATGATATAAGCAGATTTTAATTTGTCTAAAAGATATCTTATCTTATATTAGAGCAAATCAATACACCTGGATAAAAACAGCGGTATGCTAAGATGTGATACTATCACAGTAATATATAATTATTCTTAATTCCACCTGCAGAATGGAATGTTTATAACTATATATTCTTTAGTTAACTAAGATTTCTAAATATGGAAATCTGACCGTGATTTATCCAGTCATATCATGCTATTAGTAAATTTTAATTAATTAAATTAATTAAATGAAACCAGCATAATTACCAGTTGAGTAGATATTTCCTCAGATTGGTAGGTAGTCTCAGGAACTTGTTTGGATGTCTCTCTGCATGGAGGTGTGTAGGAATTTCTGAGTGTCCTAGAGTGGATATCTGTCATAGGCCTCTCTGCATTGCTTCCGACTGCTCACTTCTTTGCTTTCTTTGCATACCCCTGCATTCCTCGTCTCTCTTTTTCTCAACCCTCCTGTCTTAACTTTTAAAGGTCCAGACTCTCTGTACGTCATTAGTTGATGACCCAATAGAAACACTAGAGGTGTGCTTACCTAGGGATCGCTATTTAGGTATTTGGTCTATAGAGGGCAGTCTCGTCCCACTAAACATACCTATCCAGGAAAGAGTTAACTTTTCCTGGTGGCTATTTTGACGTCATTTTGCGTTATCTTTATAGTAGCCATAACTTACGTTTTCTGTCAGATCAAACAGTTTCTTTAAGTTTTGTCCAGACTATGTCTGGCAAATTCTGAGTTTTGACCCGTAACTTACAATGGTACCTTATACATATAGAAAGTAAAATTTTATTATTTAATCTTCTTTGTCACCAATGTCTGGGTTTAGAATTGATCTATTCCATTAGCATTTAAGACAGTCTATCCAACCCCCGTTCTCCTTATCACTTGGTTTGTATATACTATGCATTCCTTTAGCTCTGGGAAAGTGGTTAGTTTTACAGAAAGGATAGAAATTTTGTGTCTCTTTGTTAACTTGAAAATAACAAAATGGAGTCTGGTCTGTTCAGAGTGACTCAGAATATACACTTTTAATTTCTATCATAGCACAAGATGTCTGCCGATATAAATACCCTGACATACCCAAATGACATTTGTCGGGTTTCAGGGTCAGCCCGGCCCCCCTGATCCTATCTAATACTACCCCTACGTGCTCTAGGTGCACTTCCCAAGTATCGCTGTGGATGGCAATGTCATGCAGATAAGCGCATGCGTAGTCCTGGAGACCCCCAAGTAACTGATCCACCATCCGTTGGAAGGTGGCCGGGGCGTTCTTCATCCTGAACGGCATAACCCGGAATTGGTATAGGCCGAACGGGGTGATGAAGGCAGACTTGGGTATGGCATCTTCTGCTAGGGGGATCTGCCAATATCCCTTGCATAGATCTATTGTGGTCAGATACTTCCCTGCAGAGATACGGTCAAGCAGCTCGTCCATCCGTGGCATCGGATAGGCGTCCGTAACCGTCTTGTCGTTGAGTCGCCGGTAGTCCACACAGAAGCGGGTTGTCCCGTCCTTCTTTGGCACTAAGACTACCGGCGAGGCCCAAGGACTTTCTGAGTGTTCTATTACGCCTAGCCGAAGCATCTCATCTATTTCCTTCCGCATCCCTTCTCGGACTGCTTCTGGAATACGGTAAGGAGGCTGTCTCAGGGGTGCCTGGCCTGGAGTCTCCATCTTGTGGACGGCTAGGAGTGTGTACCCAGGCTCCTGAGAGAATGTGGCCTGTTTCGTTTCTAGTAAGTGGACAGCTTGAGCCCTTTCTTGTGGCTCCAGCAGTTTGCCTAGCTGGACTTTATCTATCTGGGTCATCCCTTCGTTACTGCCCAACAGGCCGGGAAGGGGTAGTGTCTCTGTGTCTTCCCCTGCTGGTGCACAGATAGCGGCCACCTCCTCTGCCCGTTCCTGATAGGCCTTGAGCATGTTGATGTGAAAGGTTCGTTTCTTGCTCTAAACATAACCAGTGTGTTCTGTCACATGAGCACATTGAAAGCAGCAGTATATGGGTGAGCACATGATTAGGGCATGGTAAACTTTAGATGACATATGACAAAGGGCTGCGTACACAATTGGTGTAGTCCATGCAGTATAAATGGATACAAGTAACGGATAATTTGCACAACGTATTATCAAAGATTCTTTCCTCCTATTACTGCCCCGTACAGCCCAAACAGCCCGATAATTACTGACTTCAAGTACTTGCTATACACTTAATCCATTAGCGAGCCAAGCTTGTCCGCAGGAAGCAGCAATTTAACAACACTGTTATTTCTGCATTTTATACTCAGCGAGAGTCAGAACCAGAGTAACCATAGTAACTGTCCTGTCTGTATCATCAAACACGGTGAGGATTGTTTGTCCATATATAAATATTACATTTCCGTAAAAAAACGACTTACGGGAAGGTCAGTTTTAAAACTTTATCCCACAAATTTTAACACTTAAAACAAGAAAAATTAAATCATTTTTAGACTTCGGTTCCAAGAGAATATTTACATTTGCCCAAAACCAACCAACTTTCAGTGTCTTTTTTAAGGAGGATCGAACGGACAACTCCCCAAGCTGCCAGAGAAAGGGAGGATTTACTTCTTTCACCATTTAATACATTTTCTGTATAATGAGATATCAGAGAAGAGATCCCCAAGTATAAAGTGGTCCTGCTTCGGTGTTATAGGAGGATAGTACAAGTGATAGAAATTTCCAACATCGAATAGTTTCTGACTCACATTGAGTAGTGCACCATAAGTACATACAAAGACAAAATAGAATAAAATAAAATAAAGGGGGGACGGTGGGGATCCATCTGCATGTGTCCATTGTAGTGTAAGGCCCACTTATGGTGGATACTTGCAGTTCGGTGCTGCTGGGTATCGGCATCAAGGATGAGAGGCCAGGGGCCCAACACTGTCCGTCATTGATGTTAGGGATGTCCCTGCTATGAAGGGCCCCCTTGCTGGTTGGGTCGCCTGCTGCTGGGAGTTCCGCAGCCGTGGGGGCCTCACTGTCAGGAGCCTCACTGTTACAAGTTGATCCAGCACACAGTACTGTGTCACACCTAGGACTAAGGATAATGTATAACCGAACCTTAGAATGGCCAGACTTAACATCTCCAAGAATAGTCAAAATACTTGCCGTGGCCAGGGACACAGAATCAGAGTCAAATACCAGAAAATCAAGATCAGGAATGCACTTTCGGATAACCATAGGCATAAAACCACGACATGGCACTGAGCAAGAGGAGAACTGGGCCTAAATACCCCTCCCGTGGATCCGATTGGCTGTAACCGGCCTTTGACCCCCAAAGGCAATTACCAGATTTGCATTTGCATGATTGCTGCTCAGCACAAGCCCTCCTGTGGATTTGATTGCTTTGATTGGCACAACTTTTCCTGCCAGGACAGTAATGTTGCTGGGCACAACTTTTCCTGTCAGGACAGTAATGTTACTTGGCACAACTTTTGCTGTCAGGACAGTAATGTTGCTTGGCACAACTTTATCTGTCAGGACAGTAATGTTGCTTGGCACAACTTTTCCTGTCAGGACAGTAAATGCCATTAACCACATTTTTATGTGCAGATGAATACATGACACTCACGACCTGTCCTGGAGGTTCCGGGTCGGGCGTGTAGAATGCCAGAGGGGCTGGCCAGTGCAGGGGGGCAGGGGTGATTTGTAATTCCACTGTGATGGTGTCCAAGTCCTCCCTCTCCTAAATCACAAAAGGGCCTTTTGGTGTGTGGACTCGGCCTGTGGGGAAGCACCAACGGTATCTGATCTTGTTGGCTTGTAGTTGTGTAGTGAAAGGGCATAGGGCCCAACGGTATGGTAGGGTGGCGGGAGATAGGTCGGGATAGAGCTGTATTTCAAACCCCTCCATTAGTACTCTGTCTGTGTCCCTTGCCTTTTTTTGAGTATATCCTCCTTTAGCTGAAAGTGCGCCATGCAGCAAATTATATCTCACGGTGGGCTCCCTGGAAGGCCTTTAGGCCTGACGGCTCTGTGTGCTCTCACAAAGTCAATTGGGGTCTATGTGGAGTGACCCAGTAGCTTGTTAAAGAATTCGGTCAGTGTGTTAGATTGGGTGTTAGATTGTCAATCTCCTCTGGCACCCCTCAAATTCTGATGTTCTGCCTCCTTCCCCGGTCGTCGAGATCTTCCACGTGGTAGGTCATCTGCCGCAGTTGGGCCCTGTGGAGTTGTAGGGCATCCGTGTTAGCAGTCTGCGCCGATGGTTTGTGGCTGCAATCCACTTCAAGTTGGGATACCTTTTGGTGTAGGCCGCATATGTCTTCTCTCAGGGTGTGAAGCTCCATTGTTATAGACATGCGGAGCTCGGTGTTTGCCGTCTTGAGGTACGCTTTGGTTGGCAGGTCTCGGAGCAGCGCTACTCAGACCGGTTGCCCCATCATTGGAGAGGTAGCAGGTAAGTCCTCTGTGGTCCATTCTCTTCATGGTGAGGGTGGGAGTGGGCCACTCAAGGCCATAGAGTCATTAGAGGCCTGCGTATCAAGGTTGGCTGGGGTAAGCAGGTATTGGCGCAGGGATGAGTGCGAGGACCTCCGTGGGTGTCTGCAGGCTTTGGGGCATTCAATGCACAATGTGTTTTGCCCATGTTTGTGGCTAAAAAGGGCTTTTGGCGAGGATAAGTGTGGAGCCTTTAGGGAGCAAGAGAATTACCCTGCCATCTTCTTTGGCCTCCGAGCCACACCCCCTGTTCATTTTATTGAAGTTGTTGAAGTGCCTGCAGTACTGCCCCTCTCCACTCCACATAACTCTAATTTACTAATTAGAGGGCTTGGAAACGTGGATTCACCAGCCTTCTGGGTATGAGAGCTGGGAAACATAGTTCCCGACTCTCATATTGCAGCATACCGTGATGTCACGTACAGCGCTAAGTGCTAAGGTCCCCAATGCTCTTCTATGAGGAACTGCCTCCAGGATGACGCAACTTGAGGAGGAGGTCAAGTAATTTATTTGAGTTTAATGAGGGTTCTTTCAAAGGAAAACTTATAATTTTTTTATTATTGAAGAAAAGAAACATTACATGTAGTGTAATCTTGCTGCAGTTGAATATTATCAGTTAGTAACTCTTTTCAGTGATGTCCTGTAAACCCATGTATTCTGTGACGGCAGTCGTCATTAGTCCCGGAGTATACCAGCAAGATAAAAGGGTAATACGGAGATAAAAACTGAAAAAAAATATCATAATGACCGGGCTTTAAAATCTGTCCCTAAATCAGGAAATAAATGGCACTCCGAGAAGGGCACAGTATTTTAGATCTCCTGCTGGGATCTCTTGAAATCTAATCATTCACAGTATTATAGCCTGAAAATTGCTACTTTTTTTTATATGGAAAGATGGAGGGAAACATTCCAAACATAGAATGTGATGGCAGATGGCAGAACCATTCGGTATTTTCAATGAAAACACTTAGAAATGTTCTAAACACACAAAGGTACAAGAAGCAACGGGAACAAGGGATGTCGCTAGTCATGTTCAGTAAATGACCTTCACTAGCTGAGCACATTAAAGCAATATTTAACCTCCATCTCAGTCATTTACACATTAAACACAGAATGTGCTAGAACAATCTATAGAAATTCTGTTCTGTTTGTGATGTGAGCGCTTTATCGTGTTTGAAAAGAAACTGAAGGTCAGTCATGATCAGATCGTGTTTATGAAATATAATTTAAAAAAAATATTTTTAGTTTACTTTGAGCAGTGTGCGGAGCTGGAGAAACAGAATGAGCGAGATAGAGAAAACCGGGATGCAAAAACGAGAAATTTAAATTTAGCGCAAAAATGATTACTTATCTTTTTGTTTTCTTTTCCCGGCTGGTGCAGCACAGGAAACCCTAAAATACCTATTTGCAGGGGCCAAATTGTAAAGAAAAGAACGCTGCTTTGCGTCCAGAGAGTGTTCTTGAAGTGGCAATGGGGGCAGTACTTCTGGTTCTAATTGGTCCACGTCAGTCTGGCGCCCATGTTCACATGCATTTTGGGGTGGCAGGCATGACATGAACCCATCAAAACACACCTAGTAGTATTTCGACTTTCTGGCCCTACTTGCTGTGCCCTGTCATGGTTTCTGTTCCCGTTAGTGCGTTTTTTGATACATAATCTTATTTCTGCTATTGACCTTGGCTTTGTTCTTTACCATGAGTTTCTCTGTTACCCTTTCTGTTTACCCATTTGATTGATATACCGTGTACCTGACCTTAGCTAGTTCTTGTTTTCACTGTCTCTCTCTCTGGTCCTGACATTTCTGCTCTACCACCTGGTATGGACCATGCCAGACGACCTGCAGCTTGTCATTGCAGACAGGTTTTAAAACCATTCTGTCCTACCTGAAAGCTGTGGTCCCTTGTTCCCCGATCGTACCATGTGCGCTGGCGGCTCTGTGCTGCCTGGTGGTTCGTTCGCACAGCTCGGGTTAGCTTCTCCAGGAGGTCCCGGACCTCAAGTACATATGGGACTATGGGGGTCCCATCCTGGCTGACATCCCTTTCCCAATGCTCCCTGGTGAGATCCAAGGGCCCCCTCACTCGCCTCCTGAATAGCACATTGGCTAGTGGCTGTGAACACCTGGAGAATTTGCTTTAATGTCCCGTTACATCGTTTGCACAGGCCGTTCGTTTGGGGATGGTAGGGGGAGCTAATGATCAGCTTGATGATGCAGAGCCTCCAGAGTTGGTGTGTGACCTCTGCAGTGAATTGGGAGCCCTGATCCGAGACTATCTCCTGAGAGAAACCCATTTGTGATAAAATTTGCATCAGGGCTTCCGCAACCTTCTCTGCATGAATGTTGGTCCACACCACCGCCTACGGGTACCTGGTCGCGTAGTCCACTTCTGTCAAGATATATTTCTTGCCGGAGGGACTAGGCTTCGCTAAGGGCCCTACTAGGCCTACGGCCACCTGACCCAAGGGCTCTTCTATAATGTGGAGTTTTGCCTTGTTGTGGTCTCCCCTCTTGCCTACTCTCTGATAGGTATTGCACTTTTGGCAATGTTCTGGGAGATGCCTGGCCAGAATAAATTCAGAGTTAGCCGGTACTTTGTTCAGCTAACCCTTAAGTGTTCGGATAGCGGAATATCGTGTGCTATCCAGAGTAGCTCCTGTTTATACCTCTGTGGCACAATAAGTTGCCTCATGGGGATCAGTACTGACCCGGCTACTACCCTTTCTGATTCTCAATATAGTAGCCCATGGTCCCACAAATATCTCTCTTCCGATAGCCTAGCTTGGCTGGAGGTGACCCGGTCCCTGTATACTTGTAACGTGGGGTCGGTGGCTGCCTCCCTCCCAAATCCTGTGGGGGCGTCCCAAGGAACAACCTCTAAGGATGGGGACCTTATCTGAGCCACTAGTAGTGAGCTTTGGTCCATGGTGTGGGCCTGTTGCTGGGTGACTACAGGATATAATTCCTCTGGTGGGGATCGGGGTTTGAAGGTCGTTCTCCAGCAAAACTTCAGCCGGTTATTCCTGCATCAGCCCGACTTTCACCATCCCAGACCCTGCACCCCAATTCACGTGTACCCAGGTAGGCAGTAACCGGTATACTGCTCCCCCTGCTACACGAACAGCTACTGTACTTCCAGTTCGAGCTGATTTGGGAACTAAGTGCCGTTTGACTAGAGGAAGAGTAGCCCCAGTGTCCCGAAGTCCCTGCACAAGTATTTCCTAAAGGTACACGGTGTTGTATAATCCTTCTCTCACCACCAGTACTTCCAATTGGTATCCTTTTGAGAGAAATCCACTCTGCGTTGTGTATTAATAGTGAATGTAATATCCCTGTGTCACCTCTTCCAAGAACTAACATATATCTTTATCCCCTTGTCCAGATAAATATATGACTAGAACTACTAAGGAATTCTACCCGATATTACAAATAAACAGCCAACACCATAGTTCTTACCAGAGAGAAATCTTTACTTAGAATCTGCCCAATTAAATATTACAGAAGAAGAATGTTACAGAGTTATAGTATTACAGTTACAATACATTCATAACACTCATACATTCCATCTATCTAATATCTGCTACATTGTGTATGTGCTGTGAGATGTTGTGTGCAGCATGTGTGTCTTACCAAACTAATCTAATGTGATGTCAGTATCTTCTATTTTTAAAGGAATTGGTTCCCATGTTGTAAATAGCCAATTTCTCAGCTCAATTGATATGGAAATGTGATTTCCTTTCCCAAGGCCCAAAGTGTTGTCTATCCTGTTATTTTATTTAAGTGTTAACTCTCCCAGCCATCCCTTTTCCTCTAACCCAAGGTGTGTTTTCCTAGATAGGGACTCCTTTGAAGACCAGTTGATATGTAAATGTGATTGGTGCCTTTCAGGTGTTGTATCTTTCCAGCTATCTAAACAGAAACTCCCTTTGAAGATAATTCCTGACCTCCCATACACACAGACTTAATCTAGCACATATTAAACAGATATATACATAATATTTTCCCCAACACACGGATTGGCGGTGATGCTGGCAGTTGTCTGCAGCGACTTGGACTGAGAATGAGACACATGGAGGAGCTTGGGGGAGGTAATGATACACATGGAGGGGCTTGGGGAAGCAAATAAAACACTTGGGGGAATGAAACACATAAAGGGGCATGGGGGTGAGACACATATAGGGCTGGGTGGGACGAAAGAGGGGGGATGAGACACATGGAGGGGCTAGGGGGAGGAAATGAGACACATAGGGGAAATTAGATATATGGGTGGGCTGTGGGGGTGTGACATGGAGGGGCTGGGAATTAGACACATCGAGGGGCTGGGGAGGGAAAGAATGAGACACATTGAGGGGTTGGGGTGACCGCAGAGCAATTTTCGTACCAGGACCCCATGGTTTCTAGTTACACCTCTGGCCTGCAATATACCTCTGGTGTAATAGCATATCTGGCTAGGATAACCTCGAGTCTCGAATATCCTTGTCCGGGACTGCCGAGTATGCATCGACTGCTCTTCCCGACAGTCTGCTAGCTAGAAGGGTGACCCAATCCTCGGGGCTAATCTGGTAGGTTACACTGTCTCTCAAAATTCTGGAGGAAGGCATTGATGTCCTCCTCCACCTCAACGTAACTTTTGAACGCCCCGTAAGGGATTTTTCAGCTTACCCTTCTGGACGATGGTTACTGCTGGGGTTCTTTCGTGCATCGGTCGTTTGGCTCTTGCTAGCACAAATTCGTTCAAGGCAAGAATTTCCGTTGAAGGGTTCTCTCCGTAGAATGACAGCCGAAATTGAAGTTCATGTTCAAAGTCACTCATTTCCCTTGTTGGCTGGGCTAAAGTGTCACTGGTTCAGTTTGCCTCCAGTTTAGAAATTTGATTTAACCAAACCAGGAACTAACCGGACCGTGTGTCTTATTGACAGCCAGGGAGTGTAACAAGGTTAATTTATAAAAGTGACAATTTCTTTTGAACTCTTTTCATAAAATGAAAAAAGAGTGGACACTCCTCACACTTTCTGTGCTTTATGTGTGTGGAGTGTTTCATTAAAAAAAGTATTGTGTTTGAGATATACAGTGTATGGAAGATACTGCTTGTCACCCAGTGATCACCATGAGGGAACCTGTCATTATAAAACATGGAACGTTCTGTTGTATCTGTTGGCAGGATGGAGGAATGGATAGCACAAGGTTACACTCTAATAAAACTTGTTTCTTTTGCCCAAAGTGAGCAAGTACCCGGGGTACGGAGCCAGAGCAAAATCACTCACTGAGTAACAAGGAGACTTTTAATGCACTAAGGTCCTTTAATATTCTTGAGTTGGGATTTATTTTTGTTTTATGTTTTTGATACTTTACTATCCAAATCTCTATTTTACCAATTTTCTTCTAATAATTAAGAAAAAAAACATAAGCTCTTTCATTATTAGATATACCATTGTTCACTAAACTCCAGTTCTGTTTTAGATTAATTCGGCTGCAAAAATGTGTTAAAAATCTCCTGATCATAGCGCCCTCTGCTGGAAATGTATTTCCAGGAGAGATACATTGAGATTACTCTTGTTTTCCAGTATTTTAAGTAGACCATCAACCTGGTACCATCAACACTGGCCCTATAATGGAAAACCAATACAAAACAATGACAAGACGTGGTATAGTAGAATACGCTGTGTGTTCAGATAAGGTTGGAAAAGAATTAGCATCAAAGAGATCCAGATCCTCATTGTCTGGATTCTTGCGATCGGATTCCATAGTTTTGGATGGTTTGTGCAATGCATTGTTATATTTATATTGTCCCACACAAAGGAAATCAAGTCCATCACAACATCCATTCCTACCGAATCTTTCTCCGTTCCTGAACGGATTTCATTCCTGAAGTAATTCTAGATTTATACAAGTCTTCTACAAAGTGACGGTTTTCTTTATAGTAAGTTCTGCAAGTTTGTACAAAAATATCTATTTCAGAAGACCGCCAAATTTAGCATGGCAGAAAAAAAATAAATGGGGAAATATTGATAAATCTGTTGATTCACTTAGAAATTTCTGAATAATCAACTATGATGGCTAGGGCACCAAAACGCAACAGGTGACAAAAACTGACAGATTTCATAGATTGAGACAAAACTAAGCTGTAAAAGTATCGGCGACACTTTAATTACTCTTCCCCCACTGCGTCTGTAAGAACCATGAAGTTACCCTGAAGCGCAGGTGTAGGCTCTATGTGGAAATTATTAGAACTGTTACATTGTTTGGGACCAACATTGCACAAGTACTTTGTGGTGAGGAGAGGTTGTTGCACTGGGTGGGTCAGTGGTTTGAAGAGAAGTTGTTGCACTGGTTGGATCAGTGGTTTGAAGAGAGGTTACTGCATGGGTGGATCAGTGGTTCAAGGAGAGGTTGCTGCACTGGGGGCAGGAGGGGTCAGTGGTTTGAGGAGAAGTTGCTGCATTAGTGGGTCAGTGGTTTGAGGAGAGGTTGTTGCACTGGGTAGACCAGTGGTTTGAGGAAAGGTTGCTGCACTGGGTGGGTCAGTGGTTTGTAGAGAGGTTGTTGCACTGGGTGGATCAGTGGTTTGAGGAGAAGTTGTTGCACTAGGTGGGTCAGTGGTTTGAGGAGAGTTTGTTGCACTGGGTGGAACAGTGGTTTGAAGAGAAGTTGTTGCAGTGGGTGGGTCAGTGGTTTGATGAGAGGTTGCTGCACTGGGTGGATCAGTGGTTTGAAGAGAGGTTGTTGCACTGGGTGGGTCAGTGGTTTTAGTAGAGGTTGTTGCACTGGGTGGGTCAGTGGTTTGATGAGAAGTTGCTGCACTGGGTGGGTCAGTGGTTTGAGGAGAGGTTGCTGCACTGGGTTGGTCAGTGGTCTGAGGAGAGGTTGTTGCACTGGGTGGATCAGTGGTTTGAGGAGAGGTTGCTGCATGGGTGAGTCAGTGGTTAGAATAGAAGTTGTTGCACTGGGTGGGTCAGTGGTTTGAAGAGAGGTTGTTGCACTGGGGGGGATCAGTGGTTTGAAGAGAAGTTGCTGCATTAATGCGTCAGTAGTTTGAGGAGAGGTTGCTGCATTAGTGGGTCAGCGGTTTGAAGAGAGGTTGCTGCATTAGTGGGTCAGTGGTTTGATGAGAAGTTGCTGCACTGGGTGGATCAGTGGTTTGAGGAGAGGTTGCTGCACTGGGTGGGTCAGTGGTTTGAGGAGAGGTTGCTGCACATGGTGGGTCAGTGGTTTGAAGAGAGGTTGCTGCACTGGGTGGATCAGTGGTTTGAAGAGAGGTTGCTGCACTGGGTGGGTCAGTGGTTTGAGGAGAGGTTGCTGCACATGGTGGGTCAGTGGTTTGAAGAGAGGTTGTTGCACTGGGTGGGTCAGTGGTTTGAGTAGAGGTTGTTGCACTGGGTGGATCAGTGGGTTGAACAGAGGTTGCTGCATTAGTGGGTCTGTAGTTTGAGGAGAGGTTGCTGCACTTGGTAGGTCAGTGGTTTGATGAGAGGTTGCTGCACTGGCTGTGTCAGTGGTTTGAAGAGAGGTTGCTGCATTAGTGGGTCAGTGGTTTGATGAGAGGTACTGTGTCGGTCAGTGGTTTGAGGAGAGTTTGCTACACTGGGTGGTTCAGTGGTTTGAGGAGAGGATGCTGCACTGGGTGGATCAGTGGTTTGAGGAGAGGTTGTTGCACTTGGTGGATCAGTGGTTTGAGGAGAGGTTGTTGCACTGGGTGGATCAGTGGTTTGAAGAGAGGTTGCCGCACTGGGTGGGTCATTGGTTTTGAGGAGAGGTTGCTGCACTGGGTGGGTCAGTGGTTTGAAGAGAGGTTGCTGCATGGGTGGATCAGTAGTTTGGGGAGAAGTTGTTGCACTGGGTGGACCAGTGGTTTGAGGTGAGGTGTCTGCACTGAGTGGGTCAGTGGTTTGCATAGACGTTGTTGCACTGGGTGGGTCAGTGGTTTGAGGAGAAGTTGTTGCACTGGGTGGGTCAGTGGTTTGAGGAGAAGTTGTTGCACTGGGTGAGTCAGTGGTTTAAGGAGAGGTTGTTGCACTGGGTGGGTCAGTGGTTTGAGTAGAGGTTGTTGCACTGGGTGGATCAGTGGGTTGAACAGAGGTTGCTGCATTAGTGGGTCTGTAGTTTGAGGAGAGGTTGCTGCACTTGGTAGGTCAGTGATTTGATGAGAGGTTGCTGCACTGGGTGTGTTAGTGGTTTGAAGAGAGGTTGCTGCATTAGTGGGTCAGTGGTTTGATGAGAGGTACTGGGTCGGTCAGTGGTTTGAGGAGAGTTTGCTACACTGGGTGGTTCAGTGGTTTGAGGAGAGGATGCTGCACTGGGTGGATGAGTGGTTTGAGGAGAGGTTCTTGCACTTGGTGGATCAGTGGTTTGAAGAGAGGTTGCCGCACTGGGTGGGTCATTGGTTTTGAGGAGAGGTTGCTGCATGGGTGGATCAGTAGTTTGGGGAGAAGTTGTTGCACTGGGTGGACCAGTGGTTTGAGGTGAGGTGTCTGCACTGAGTGGGTCAGTGGTTTGCAGAGACGTTGTTGCACTGGGTGGGTCAGTGGTTTGAGGAGAAGTTGTTGCACTGGGTGGGTCAGTGGTTTGAGGAGAAGTTGTTACACTGGGTGTGTCAGTGGTTTAAGGAGAGGTTGCTGCACTGGGGGCGGGGGGGTCAGTGGTTTGAGGAGAGGTTGTTGCACTGGGTGGGTCAGTGGTTTGAGGAGAGGTTGCTGCACATGGTGGGTCAGTGGATTGAGGAGAAGTTGCTGCACTGGGGTCGGGGAGGGGGGGGGTGTAAGTGGTTTGAGGAGAGGTTGCTGCACTGGGTGCATCAGTGGTTTGAGGGGAGGTTGCCTTAATAATTATAAGCTCCAGGGCCCAAGTAGAGTTTATCTACAATATTAAAAAGAAAGAGAATGGGGCAGCGCTATATAAGAAGAAAAGGCAGCAATACCTAAAAAGGGAAATTCACTCCAAGAACGCTTGAATAATGGTAAAATAGACAAATAATATAGGGTACACCAGGGAACAATATGAATGGTAAAGTGGTAACAGGAAATAAAACTTATATTAAACCATATATGAAATACAGGTAGCCTAAGACAATAGCAGCTGCAACAAAATAAGGTCTTAGTAATAGAGATAAGAAAAAAGTCTCTAGGTGCCTGGATAGGTGTCCTCCTTCTTCTACCGGGATGCTCATGGTCCACAGGTATATATAAAAGAAAAGAAATAAGACTCCAATAGTGTAATAACTCCAAAGTAAAATGCACATATATTGAAGACTTCCAAATTTGCCAGCTCTAGTGTTATCTGCATGCAGTGGTTTTGATCCCCCACTTACAGGATATCAATAGAAGGTACAGTCAGCAGATGTCGTAGCAGCCGGGTGTATATAAAGTGCAATAGACAGAATATGAGTCATTAATAGAGGTGTATGGTAAGTTTGGAGCTTATATGGTGTATCTCACAACACCACTAAAAAGGATAAAACATTTGCTTATACAAGGTATTAGAAAAAGGACAAGCTCCACACTTAGAGAAGATAAATACCACCTGATTATATAATATCTAGAAAAAAACAAAAAACTGTACATAGCGTTATACAGAAAGAGGGGCAAAACAGGGAGGGGGGTGGAAGTGAGAGAACTCACAAAACGTCAGTAAATTCAAGCTTGTCTCCCCAAAGAAGGGGTAACATACGTCTGATGGTGCTTCAACTTGCAGAAGAAGGCAATATGTTCAGGCATATCTCCAGCCAAGGTGGATCTAGAACAGCACACTGCAAAGGGTTGGAGC
Organism: Pelobates cultripes; assembly: GCA_933207985.1. Lineage (NCBI taxonomy): Eukaryota > Metazoa > Chordata > Amphibia > Anura > Pelobatidae > Pelobates > Pelobates cultripes. The sequence goes on along the minus strand of OW240922.1, from coordinate 126,820,633 downwards.
AGGAACAATAGCCAGTAAGCGAACAATAATAAAACAAAAAACAAATACAAGTCCCAAATAAACATCCCACGCGTTTTGTCCAATCCGTAGAATTCCTCAGGGATCTGGGACACTGTAACCGCTTCTCAGTTTATATTTGCCTCCTAATTTCAGACCTTCGATCAGCTGGCACTCAAGTGCATTCCAAAGTAAAACGCAGTTCACTTCCTGTAGACTGACATCATTTCCGGCTTTCGGCTGTATCCGTCTGACACACAGAATGAATCTAGCGCATGCGAACGTGCGAATCAGATCGCACACACGCACCCACTATTTTAACTTAAAAACAAACAACCTAAAAATAAACAGACATCCACAAAAATACATTCTATCGTGTGTTCCGGTTCACTTGACAGATATACATTGTAACGGACCGTTTTGCACACAAGGGGTAAAAACCGTTTAGGCGATCGTCCCCCTTTCCAGTGATGCAGGCACAGCTACTGCAGAACACCAAACTCCCGAACTGGATACAAAATAGCACTCCAACTCCCGAACTGGAACCTCCCAAATAGCTGCTAGCAGACGAACAGGAAAAGCAGACAATCAGCTTACACTCCTGGCAATCAGTCTCTAACAGCATACAGTGAATCCCCCCAAGAACGAGACAAGGCTCCGTGTTGAGGGTCAAGCAGTGGTCAGGTAGCGCCCCCTGGCAATGCGGTCTAACAACTCGTCTACCCGGGGCATTGGGTAGGCGTCAGTGGTGGTCCGCTCGTTGAGCCGCCTGTAGTCCACACAGAACCGGGTGGTCCCATCTTTCTTAGGCACCAGAACTACAGGCGAGGCCCAAGGGCTGTCTGAGTGCTCGATAACCCCCAGCCTGGTCATCTCTTGTATCTCCTTCCGCATTCTATCTCGGACTGCTTCAGGGATACGGTATGGGGGTTGTCGTAGGGGGTTCTGTCCAGGTGTCTCGACCTTGTGCACAGCTAGGGTGGTGTACCCGGGTTCTTGGGAGAACGTCGCCTGCTTCTCCCACAGAAGCTGTCTTGCCTGTACCTTCTCTGCCGGGTTTAGCCGGTCCCCTAGCTGTACAAGACTAGTAAGGTCTGTCTGGGGATCCTTCTCTAACAAGTCAGGTAAAGGTAAATTCTCGGGGTCGTCAGTAGCTGGGGTACATACTGCCGCAACATCCTCTGGTCGTTCCTGATACTCCTTCAGCATGTTCACATGGAAGAATCGCTGAATCCTTTCATCTGAACAGCTGGCTATAAGGTAGGTAGTATCACATACCTGAGCTAACACTTTATAGGGACCCTGCTTGCATCTTGTTCGTCTTCACAGGCTTGAGCACCAGAACCTTCTGCCCAACCTGGAAGACCCACTGTCGGGCACCCCGATCGTACCACCGCTTCTGTCTCCCCTGGGCCGCCTGGAGATTCTCCCTTACCATCAGGGATAGTTTCTCCATGCGGTCCCGGAGTTCCAGGACATATGGTACTATGCCCTTCTTGCTCTGTCTCCCCCTCCCAGTGTCCTCTAATGAGATCTAGAGGTCCACGGACCCTTCTCCCATAGAGTAACTCAAAGGGGGAGAACCCAGTAGATTCCTGGGGCACCTCTCTGTATGCAAATAGCAGATGAGGCAGGAATCGCTCCCAGTCTCTGCAAGTGTCAGTAAAGGTCCTCAACATCTGTTTGAGGGTGCCATTAAATCGCTCGCAGAGACCGTTAGTCTGTGGGTGATAAGGTGAGCTAAGCAGAGGTTTAATACCGCACACCTTCCACAGCTGCTGGGTAAGCACAGCGGTGAACTGAGTTCCCTGATCGGAGAGAATCTCCTGAGGGAACCCGACCCTAGTGAAAATTTTAACCAGGGCATCAGCAACTGTCTCTGCCTCTATATTAGACAGCGCTACTGCCTCTGGATAACGTGTGGCATAGTCCACCATGGTAAGAATGTATTTCTTACCTGATGGGCTAGCCCTGGCCAGTGGACCCACAATGTCAACGGCTATGCGGGAAAAGGGTTCTCCAATGATAGGCATCGACTGAAGCCTAGCTTTTGGGTGATCCCCCCGCTTACCTACCCGTTGACAGGTGTCACACGTGCTACAATAAACCCGCACATCTCAGTTAAAATTGCGCCAGAAGAAGTTTTGTGTGATTCTATGAGCTGTGTGGCGGGAACCTAGATGGCCTGCTAACGGCACATCATGCCCAATCCGCAGAATCTCCTGCCGGTATTTTGCAGGTACCACTAGCTGTCGATTCTGCGGAGGGGTACTTGGTTTCTGGGACAGTTTCGGGATCCTGTACAGCCTATCCCCCACCCACTCGTAGTGCTCCCCATCTACTCCTTCTCCCCCAGAATCGGCCCTGGCCCTGTACTTCGCTAGCGTCGGGTCTTCCCTAGTTTCCTTCCCGTACATCTCTGGGGTATCCCAGCCTAAAGGGGCCTGGTCTAAGGTACAAGTCGGGGTAGAGAGTCTTACCTGGGTCTCAGCAGCAGGTGGGCCGGTCTCGGCGGCACGGGTCTGGGCACGGATCGTGACAGCATCCACTTCAGCGGGACCCATGGGAGCGAAGGCTGAAACAAGGGGCGCCAAGTCATTGCCAAGGAGGACATCCGCTGGTAAGTCCTTCATGACCCCCACATTCACATGTCTAGCGCCCACTCCCCAATCCAACTCCCCAATCCAAATGTACCCGGGCAACGGGTAGACGAAACACGGCACCCCCGGCTACTCGCACTGCGACCGTGTCCCCGGTATGTTGGGCTTCAGATACCAGGTGCTTCTGGAGCAAAGTCATTGTTGCACCGGTATCCCGTAGACCACTGACCTCCTTCCCGTTTACTATTACACATTGCAGGTGGTGCTGTCTGTTATCCTGGTGGGCAGCCTGAACGGGGTCTGCCTCATGCAGGATGCCCCAGCACTTCTCTTCCTCTACACAGTGAGCGGCTGGGAGAGGAGGACGTGGATTGCCGAAGGCTGGTCTCCTCCAGGACTGGTTCTGGTTGGCGCTGTTCATCGGGCACTCCGGCCGCTTGTGCCCTAGCTGCTTGCATAGGTAACACCGAATGGGTTGTGCGTACTCTCGTGAGTTAAACCTGGGTGGTTGTTGATACGGGGCAGACGGAGGGGGTGCTGATGGCCGATTCATTGGAGGCTGATAGATGTTAGCTGCTGTTGGTGCTGCTGGCCTGTACTCCACTCTGGCGGGAGCCTTGCTGATGGAACTGTCCAGTTTGCGGGCATCGGTATACTCATCCGCCAGGCGAGCTGCTTCGTGTAGAGTGGAGGGTTTACGGTCCCTTACCCACTCTCTGACCCCTGCTGGCAATTTATCAAAGCAACGTTCCAAAAGAAACATCTGCAGCACCTCTTCTCCGGACACAGCCTGGCACCCCGCCATCCAGTGGGCGGCTGTGCGATGCACCTTACAGGCCCATTCAACGTACGAGTCCGCAGAGGTCTTGACAGTGTCTCGGAACCTCCTCCGGTACGCCTTGGGTGTAACGGCATACCGGGAGAGTAAAGCTTCCCTGACGGCCACATAATCCCCAATCTCCTCATCAGGGATGGCCCGAAAAGCTTCGCTGGCCCGGCCAGATAACTTGCCGGACAATATAGTAACCCAGTCCTCCAGGGGTACCTTGTGCAGGGTACATTGCCGCTCAAAATCAGCAAGGTACCCATCAATCTCTCCTTCTGTCTCACTGCAGTAAATGGCACTTTCTTCCTTTCTCCCAGGTTCGCTGCGACTGGGGCTGCTGCAGCACCGCTTTGGTGAAGCAGGTTGGCCTCCACAGCTGCCATGACCCGGTCAATGGTCTCTATAGTCGGGTTGGGACCATAATGGGCCAGGCTGATTCTTACCGCCCGGTCAAAGCTTGCCTCCTCGGGGGTTCTGTCAGCTGTGCTGGGTACATTGGTTCCCTCTGCCGCTGGTACTCCATCCATTTCCAGCAATAACGCAATAATATCTCTTTTTCTGAGGTTACTGGCTTGTCCTCCTCGTTGTTCTAATAAATCCTTTAGGGTAGCTCTTCTCAGGTTTTGGTATTGTAATTCCATTTTAATCCTGGTTGTAGTGGTCTCTTTGGGCGTTGAGGATCATCCCGTCGCTTGCCACCAGTTGTTACGGTACCTCCAGTAATTAAATGCACAAACCGCCGTTTAGTGAATGTTTCCCGTTCGCAATACTGTGGTCTGGTAGCGTATGCAGTGAAACCATGCGAACCGCCAGCCAGGGAACACTCCAAACTCCCGAACGGTACCTGTACGGCCCTTTCCCTTCTCGAGCTCCAAATACACGAATCGCCAATAGCAGCCGAACGGCAATAGCTTCCAAGCGGCAAATAATTCCAATAAGCAGTCTCTAGGCGCCGGTAATAAAATCCCCCCAATAACAAGACCAAGCTCCGCTTTGAGGGTAAAACACGAACTGAGTTTACTGGGGGCTACCTGCCCATATTTATGCAGGTCTCCCACTTGGTGGACACTCCCCTAGGGGACCAAATGGGAGACTGAAATGACAGAAGGACATGGGGACATTCTGGACATACATCCCCCTAATATTTCCAGCATGCATCACAGTTTCCTCCCCTCTGCTCGGGAGATAATTGGGAAGTAACTCAATTATCTCCCAGAGCAGAGGCAAATCGCCATTTTAAATACAAGTCACAAAACACAAAAAATATATAACTTTATAACTACCGAACATATTGCATTCATGTAACACATCCCCAGATAGCCTGGATCTGAGTGCATATTATTGGCGAATAGCGCTCAAATCCCATACGCATAGTTCAATCGCCATGGAGTCAAAGTCTATTACAGTTCTTCGGTATGCGATTGACTCCATGGGAAGGCTATCTGGGTTAAGTCCATTCGTGTTATTAAATCTCCCGAACGGCTGGTATTCGTATGCTTTTGTCGATTGAGAAGGGGAGGTCGACGGCTTCAGCGGTGTTCGGTTGAAAAAGTGTCCGTTTTTAGTTCCATGGAATAACCGTCTAAAACCGCTGGGCTTTCGCACAGTTAAAATGGCCGCCCCCTCGTGGTCGACATACGAACGACGACCACCCTGCATTCGGTTTTAATTGAGAAGTGTCTGTGGTTAACCGCAACGTTCTAATTGGGATCAATAGGTTAACCAGCAACACACTTCTCTTCTGGGTGGCCGTCCGTTCGGTAGTTCCGTTCGACAAAAAAAAGACATTCCCTTAAACAAAGCATACGAACAGGGAGATTCATGCAAACGGCAAAACAGATGAACACAGTACTTTTAGTCCATACAGATGGGTCTGTCACATACATAAACTATGAACGGATTATAAACGGGCATATGAATCCTGGGGAGTATGAATTGGCTAAAAAGGAAAGAAAAAAAGAGAAAAAATACAGACACCTGAATATAAAAAAGGTATCAAAATAAAAAGATGAAAATAATAATAAATATATATATATACATAACATATATACTGTGATATAAACTAAAATATCCTTGGAGATGCCCTTGGTGCATGCATGTCTAGCGATTTATGCCTGATGTTGTTATTCTTTGACTCTCATTCTTTCTTTCTGGAAGCAAACTCGGAACTAGTTTGCTTTTAAGATTGTCTGCTTTTTTAAAAATCATAACCGGACGATCGGGGATGATCTTGCCTAAGATGTTATCCTTTTGAAGAATGTGCCAGTGTTTTTTTAGCACCTTTTCGATCATTTTTGCAAATTATTAAAATGAGAAACAGATTATACTTGGTAATGATATGATTATGTAGAGTCAGATAAAAGTCAAATGAATAAAAAACGAGTTTTAAAACGTTAGAAAAGAGTAAAAGAAGAAAGTGGGCGTGTAAGGGGAGTGACGGCCGACGTCGGCAATGACATCACGTGCCCGGCAACTATGGGAGGCAATAGGGGGCGGGCCAGCAGAACCTAGTGCGGCCAATGGGCTAAAGGGTGGAGGAGCCAAAAACCAGAGCGAAAGCAAAAAGAGAGAGACAATTACAAAGATTCTAAATGTTAAGAGGGCATCCTGGAAAGGGAATATAATATAAAGGAGCCACATCCACATTGGCCAAAGGCCAATATTATTAATGGGATTGAAACTAAAAGGGCAAATACTAACAGGCTGATATGATTGGGTGCCGTGGGTCATATGGCCACTAATGGTGGCCATGTTGGGAGGGGAAAGTTGTAGGAGAGGAAAAGTGGCCATATTAGGAATGGAAAAAATAATAGAGAGTATAGAAAGCCAGGGAATAGATAAAATTTAAATAGAAATAAAGATAGAATTACAAAAAATAGGAATAATATAATTGTCGAAAAATGAAAAGGGGGGGAGTGAAAAAAAGCAAGGTAAATAATAAAAGTAAAATAAAAGAACATAAGATAAACAAAAAGTAAATAAAAGAAAAAAACGAAAACTAAATAAAAATGAAATAAAAGAGATTGGAGATAGATGGAGCCACTCTCGCTCCTTGTCAGGCTCCCGCAGGAGTACTGACATGGGTACCTGGAATGCACAAAAATATAGCTTTAAAGGGTTACTCCAGACACCATAACCACTTCATGGAGTCTGTATGCGCAGTGTTTTATTATGAATGTAACTCCACTTCCACCAGCATCATTTTTAGAGTTTTGGTCTGGTTCCTGTGAATTCTGTGCATTACATCTGATGTCAGCTTACAGCATGCTTTAGGCAGGATAGGAAGGGTTAATCTAGCACACAATACTGTTTCTTTGTTGGAGTAACCACTTTAATCATATAAGTAAAACCACCTACCTTTGCAAACAAATATGGGGATTTCAAGGTTATAGCTGAGCACAAGATGCCATAGTGGTGCCTTATCTCTGACAATGGCTGTCTCATAAAGCCATAAAACAGATAATAAAAGAGGAGGTGAACTTTAAAACACTGATCCTTTACGAATTGAGGATATTAAATTCAGCCCGTGATACATTGGATTTTATTGCACAGCCTGTTAATGGCTAGTTTATTAATTGGAGAGAGAATGCCAAAACATTGTGCTAATTAATTACTTTGCTCTTTTTATTCTGATTTTACTGTCTGTCCATCTCCAAGGCTTTATTACATAATTAATCAGATTGAAAGCTATAAATATAAAATAAACTATGCGTTTCTATCGTATTAATAGAATAACATCAAATTTTACAAATATTGAGCATTGTGATATATGTCCACACACACGCATGCACAAACGCACGCACACACACACACACACACACACTTTATTTTGTTATTTTATTTGAGTATCAAGTCATTAAATCTGACACAGAATTATGAACTGTAATAAAATGTTTTTTAAACATATCTTCAAATTTCCCATATATATGAAGGTGTATGTGGGAGTACATAGCATTCAGTTATATAAAAGGCCAAAAATATTTGAAGTGACGGGCGAAACGGTGAATTATTGACTCCCTGTTATTGGAAGTGATGGTCGATATGGTGAATTATTGACTCCCTGTTATTGGAAGTGATGGTCGATATGGTGAATTATTGACTCCCTGTTATTGGAAGTGATGGGCGATACGGTGAATTATTGACTCCCTGTTATTGGAAGTGATGGGCAATATGGTGAATTATTGACTCCCTGTTATTAGAAGTGATGGTCGATATGGTGAATTATTGACTCCCTGTTATTGGAAGTGATGGTCGATATGGTGAATTATTGACTCCCTATTATTGGAAGTGACGGGCGAAACGGTGAATTATTGACTCCCTGTTATTAGAAGTGATGGGAGATATGGTGAATTATTGACTACCTGTTATTAGAAGTGATGGGCAATATGGTGAATTATTGACTCCCTGTTATTAGAAGTGATGGGCAATATGGTGAATTATTGACTCCCTGTTATTAGAAGTGATGGGCGATATGGTGAATTATTGACTCCCTATTATTGGAAGTAATGGGCGATATGGTGAATTATTGACTCCCTGTTATTAGAAGATGTTGGGGAAAATATTATGTATATATCTGTTTAACCCCTTAAGGACGGAGCCAAATGTACACGTTGTGAACAAAACAAAATGTAAACAAAACCTGGCATTTGCGCTACATGTCTGTCCAACCGTAATTCACCTCTTTCATAGTAAATGCACCCACCCTTATTATATATCATTTTATTCAGGGAAAACAGGGCTTTCATTTAATATCAAATATTTAGCTATGAAACATAATTTAATATGAAAAAAATGGGAGAAAATATGATTTTTTAAAATTTTTTTAGTTCTACATGACATTTTAACGTCAGTGTCATAATACTGTTTGCTTTTACTGCAATAAAATACACATATTTGTATTCAGTAAAGTCTCACGTGTAAGACAGTACCCCCTATGTACAGGTTTTATGGCGTTTTGGGAAGTTACAGGGTCAAATATAGCACGCTACATTTGAAATTGAAATTCGCCAGATTGGTTACGTTGCCTTTGAGACTGTATAATAGCCTGGGAATGAAATTTACACCCATAATGGCATACCATTTGCAATAGTAGACAACCCAAGGTATTGCAAATGGGGTATGTCCAGTCTTTTTTAGTAGCCATTTGGTCACAAACACTGGCCAAAGTTAGCGTTAGTATTTGTTTGTGTGTGAAAATGCAAAAAATGCCAATTTTGGCCAGTGTTTGTGACTAAGTGGCTACTAAAAAAGACTGGACATACCCCTTTTGCAATACCTTGGGTTGTCTCCTATTGCAAATGGTATGCCCTCATAGGGGTAATTTTCATTCTTGGGCTACCATAGGGTCTCCAAGGCACCATAACCAATCTGGCGAATTTTAATGTGAAAAAAATGAAACGCAAGCCTTATATTTGACGCTGTAACTTTTGAAAACACCATAAAACCTGTACATGAGGGGTACTGTTGTACTCGGGAGACTTCACTGAACACAATTATTTGTGTTTCAAAACAGTAAAAAGTATCATAGCAATAATATTGTCCGTTTAATGCTGTTTGTGCGTGAAAAATGCAAAAAACGTCACTTTTACTGGTGATATCATCGTTGTAATACATTTTAATGTTTTGAAACACTAATATTTGTGTTCAGCGAAGTCTCCTGAGTAGAACAGTACCCCCCATATACAGGTTTTATGGTGTCTCGGAAAGTTATAGGGTTAAATATAGTGCTAGCAAATTAAATTCCCTTTACTTTCGGCATGGGTTGTCATGCAGGTCCTGCTAATTGTAATTAATTAAGATATCTAATTATGTAAAAATATTACATAAATATATATGTAGAATCAATATATGTATATATATACGTATGTGTATATATATGTATATATCTATATAATTTTTTTAAAATATTTTTATTTATATATAGGTATATATATAGTGATATATACGTATATATTTATGTGTATAAATATATATTTTATTTCGTTCTATGTGTATTTTGATATATATATATATATATATAAATTTCACAATACAGTTAGAACGAAATAACACACATCTATATATTTTTAATTATTTATTTTTAATTATTTTTGTAATTTTATTTTTTAACGTATTTACATTTTAATTTTTTTTATAATATATATAAATATATATATAACAATAATTATATATATATTTAATCAGTATCAGTGTACGTGTAATTTGATATTAATATATAGTAAATAGTAAAATACACCTAGACGGTGTACATGTGTGTATGTATATGTGTATATATATACTTTGATCATATATATATAATATATATATATGATCTAAGTATATATAATTTTATTTTTTTACACTTTTAACTTATTTTACTTTTATTTTCAGCCAGCAGGGGGACCCCCTGTAATTACAGGCAGCCCCCCTGCTGGCAATACAGAAGCCAGCCATACCCGGCCATGTGATTGTGGGGTCCTCGCTAGGACCCCACTCTCACACGGCCGGGGGGCTTCCTGGAGGACGGTCGTGCCGCGGGGGGCTCCCTGGGAGTCCCCCCCACCGCGATCGCCGGCGTGGGACCGCCGGCGACCGGGTAAGTACAGAAAGACCGGAGGGCGTACTATTACGCCCGGCGGCGTTTAGAGCCGCCTATTAGAGGACGTAATAGTACGCCCTGCGGTCTTAAGGGGTTAATATGTGCTTGATTAAGTCTGTGTGTATGGGAGGTCAGGAATTATCTTCAAAGGGAGTTTCTGTTTAGATAGTTGGAAAGATACAACACCTGAAAGGCACCAATCACATTTACATATCAACTGGTCTTCAAAGGAGTCCCTATCTAGGAAAACACACCTTGGGTTAGAGGCAAAGGGATGGCTGGGAGAGTTAACACTTAAATAAAATAACAGGATAGACAACACTTTGGGCCTTGGGAAAGGAAATCACATTTCAATATCAATTGAGCTGAGGAATTGGCTATTTACAACATGGGAACCAATTCCTTTAAAAATAGAAGATACTGACATCACATTAGATCAGGTTTGGTAAGACACACAAGCTGCACATAACATGCACGGCACATACACAATGTAGCCAATATTATTATACACAATGTAGCAGATATTATTATACACAATGTAGCCAATATTATTATACACAATGTAGCAGATATTATTATACACAATGTAGCCAATATTATTATACACAATGTAGCAGATATTATTATACACAATGTAGCCAATATTATTATACACAATGTAGCAGATATTATTATACACAATGTAGCAGATAGTATTATACACAATGTAGCAGATATTATTATACACAATGTAGCCGATATTATTATACACAATGTAGCCAATATTATTATACACAATGTAGCAGATATTATTATACACAATGTAGCAGATATTATTATACACAATGTAGCAGATAGTATTATACACAATGTAGCAGATATTATTATACACAATGTAGCCAATATTATTATACACAATGTAGCAGATAGTATTATACACAATGTAGCAGATAGTATTAGATAGATGGAATGTATGAGTGTTATGAATGTATTGTAACTGTAATACTATAACTCTGTAACATTCTTCTTCTGTAATATTTAATTGGGCAGATTCTAAGTAAAGATTTCTCTCTGGTAAGAACTATGGTGTTGGCTGTTTATTTGTAATATCGGGTAGAATACCTTAGTAGTTCTAGACATATATTTATCTGGACAAGGGGATAAAGATATATGTTAGTTCTTGGAAGAGGTGACACAGGGATATTACATTCACTATTAAAAACACAACGCAGAGTGGATTTCTCTCAAAAGGATACCAATTGGAAGTATTGGTGGTGAGAGAAGGATTATACAACAGAAGAGACTGGACATATGGTGAATTATTGATTCCCTGTTATTGGGAGTGACTGCTGATACAGTGAATAATTGACTCGCTATTATTGGAAGTGATGGGCGAAATGGTGAATTATTGACTCCCTGTTATTAGAAGTGACGGGCGAAATGGTGAATTATTGACTCCCTGTTATTGGAAGAGATGGGCGATACAGTGAATTATTGACTCGCTTTTATTGGAAGTGACGGGTGATATGGTGAATTATTGACTCCCTGTTATTGAAAGTGTCGAGCGATATAGTGAATTATTTACTCCCTGTTATAAGAAGTGATGGTAGATATGATGAATTATTGGCTCCCTGTTATTGGAAGTGATGGGCGATACAGTGAATTATTGACTCCCTGTTATTAAAAGTGACGGGCGATATGGTGAATTATTGACTCACTATTATTGGAAAGGATGGGCGATATGGTGAATTATTGACTCCCTGTTATTAGAAGTGAGGGGTGATATGGTGAATTATTGACTACCTGTTATTGGAAGTGACATAGAAACATAGAATGTGACGGTAGATAAGAACCATTCGGCCCATCTAGTCTGCCCAATTTTCTAAATACTTTCATTAGTCCCTGGCCTTATCTTATAGTTAGGATAGCCTTATGCCTATCCCACGCATACTTAAACTCCTTTACTGTGTTAACCTCTACCACTTCAGCTGGAAGGCTATTCCATGCATCCACTACCCTCTCAGTAAAGTAATACTTCCTGATATTATTCTTAAACCTTTGTCCCTCTAATTTAAGACTAATTCCTCTTGTTGTGGTAGTTTTTCTTCTTTTAAATATAGTCTCCTCCTTTACTGTGTTGATTCCCTTTATGTATTTAAATGTTTCTATCATATCCCCCCTGTCTCGTCTTTCCTCCAAGCTATACATGTCAAGATCCTTTAACCTTTCCTGGTAAGTTTTATCCTGCAATCCATGAACCAGTTTAGTAGTCCTTCTCTGAACTCCCTCTAAGGTATCAATATCCTTCTGAAGATACAGTCTCCAGTACTGCGTACAATACTCCAAGTGAGGTCTCACCAGTATTCTGTACAATGGCATGAGCACTTCCCTCTTTCTACTGCTAATACCTCTCCCTATACAACCAAGCATTCTGCTAGCATTTCCTGCTGCTCTATTACATTGTCTGCCTACCTTTAAGTCATCAGAAATAATCACCCCTAAGTCCCTTTCCTCATATGTTGAAGTTAGGACTCTATCAAATATTCTGTACTCTGCCCTTGAGTTTTTACGTCCAAGATGCATTATCTTGCACTTATCCACATTAAATGTCAGTTGCCACAATTCTGACCATTTTTCTAGTTTACCTAAATCATTTGTCATTTGGCTTATCCCTCCTGGAACATCAACCCTGTTACATATCTTAGTATCATTAGCAAAAGACATACCTTACCATCAAGACCTTCTGCAATATCACTAATAAAAATATTAAAGAGAATGGGTCCAAGTACAGATCCCTGAGGTACCCCACTGGTGACAAGCCCAAGCTTTGAATATACTCCATTGACTACAACCCTCTGTTGCCTGTCACTCAGCCACTGCCTTACCCATTCAACAATATTGGAATCCAAACTTAAAGATTGCAGTTTATTGATAAGCCTTCCATGTGCAACAGTGTCAAAAGCCTTACTGAAATCTAGGTAAGCAATGTCTACTGCACCACCCTGATCTATAATTTTAGGTACCCAATCAAAAAAAATCAATAAGATTAGTTTGGCATGATCTCCCTGAAGTAAACCCATGTTGTCTCTGATCTTGAAATCCATGTGTTTTTAGATGTTCAACAATCCTATCCTTTAACATGATTTCCATCACTTTCCCCACTACTGAAGTAAGGCTTACTGGCCTATAGTTGCCTGACTCCTCCCTATTACCTTTCTTGTAAATGGGCACAACATTCGCTAACTTCCAATCTTCTGGGACTACTCCTGTTAACAATGATTGGTTAAATAAATCTGTTAATTGTTTTGCTAGTACACCACTAAGCTCTTTTAATAGCTTTGGGTGTATTCCATCAGGTCCCATTGACTTATTTGTCTTACTTTTGACAGTTGAAATAGAACCTCTTCCTCTGTAAACTCACGTGTAATAAATGACTCATTTATCCTTTTTCTTAACTGAGGCCCCTTTCCTTCATTTTCATCTGTAAATACAGAACAAAAATATTAATTGAGGCAGTCAGCTAGACCTTTATCCTCTTCTACATACCTTCCTTCTTTTGTTTTTAATGTAACTAATCCTTGTTTTACTTTTCTTTTCTCATTTATGTATCTAAAAAAAGTTTTGTCCCCCTTTTTTACTGACTGTGCTATTTTCTCTTCTGTGTGTGATTTGGAAGCTCTTATAACTTGCTTAGCCTCTTTCTGCCTAATCTTATAGATCATTCTGTCTTCCTCACTATGGTTTTTTTTATAATTACTAAATGCTAACTTTGTGTTTTTTACTATTTTGGCCACATCTGCGGAGTACCACAGTGGTTTCTTGAATTTTTTGCTTTTACTGACAAGCCTAATGCAATTTTCTGTTGCCTTCAGCAGTGCAACTTTTAAATAATCCCATTTCTCTTGGACTCATTTAAATTGCTCCAGTCTGATAATGACTCCTTTACACATATTCTAATTTTAGAAAAGTCTTGTGACGAGACCAATCTCGCCACATTGCATTGGAGAAGCCTGGTTGCTCGCCTGCTGCCTCTAGACTATGGCCCCCTTTTAAAAGACTTTATTTCGCCTGCAGAAAAGCTGTATTCGTGCTTTTCTGGCGGTTGTTCGGTAGATTCAATCTACCAAACAACCGCACGAATGAATAGACCACCTGGGAGCTGGAGTGTGCTGGCAATTAACCTCCCTGAAGCTGCGGTTAACCGCCGGGTGGAATGCTGGGTGGCCGCCATTCGTATCCCGAACACGAGGTCGCGGCCATTTTAAACATGCGAATGCACAGCGGTGTTCGCCCCTATTTTCATGGAACTAAAATCGGACACAGTTTTGCGCGAACACCGCTGAAGCCACCGCGACCTCCCTTCTTGTTCGGTGGAAGTGCACGAACGGCCCGGTGTTCGGTAGTTTTGTTGAATGTGTTATACCCCAGATAGGAATCCCATGGAGCCCATTCATATGAAACTGACTGTAAAGACTTTGGCTCCATGGCGATTAAACTGTATTTGTGTGGTCTGAGCCATTCGCTTAATAATGTGCGCTCAGACCTGAGCTATCTGGGGATATGTTACATGTCTGTGTTTTATGTAATAAATTTTATTTTATGTATTTTAAAGTATAATACTGGTTTTGTGTCCCCACGTGTGTAATGGAGTTTTGCCTTTGTCCTGGGAGATAATTGAATTACTTCTCCAGGGCAGAGGGAGGAAGCCAGGATGCATTGTGGGGATGTTTTACTTCTGTATGTCTGTAATTGGTACATGTCTGTCTTTTGTTACAGTCTTCCATCTGGTCCTCCTAGGGGAGTGTCCACCAGGTGGGAGACCTGCATAAATACTGGGCAGGTAGCCCTCATTAAACAGACCACTGCTTGACCCACAACACGGAGCCTTGTCTCGTCTTTGGGGGGGATTTACTGTATGCTGCTAAGGACTGATTGCCAGGAGTGTAAGCCGCTTGGGAGCTTTTCCTGTTCGTCTGTTAGCAGCTATTCGTATGGTTCCTTTTCGTGTATTTGGAGTGCTGTATTGGATGCCGTTCGGGAGTTTGGAGCATTCACTTATTGGCGGTTCGTGTGTTTGTTCTGCAGTAGCTGTGCCTGCGTCACCACGATAGAAGCTGTCACCTACCTGTGAGGGGGTGTGGCCTCAAAAGTGGCCAACGGCCAGCACTTGAGCCTCCCAGGACATGGGGCAAACAAGGTAACCGCCCCCTCCAAAGTGCCGCCCAAGGCAAATGGCTTGTTTGCCTCGTGTAAGATACATCGTTGGGTATAATACCATTCATAAATTACCTTATCATGGGTCTCTACATAGTTTAGACAATGTATATTTTTTGTAACCAGATGGAGACCTTTCGCCCATTCAGTTGTATTTATTTGGTGGCCCAGTATTTTTTCCCATCTAGTGATTACTGAGATATCCAAAGGGGACATAGACGATATAAATTCCATTGATCTTGATAAGGGTCTATTTACAATATCTCTACTCAGTAAGCTAGATAACCTAGACCAATACTCTGATGGAGAATCAATCTTGCAGAGATCTATAACGTTTTTAATTCTCAGATATGAGAATAATTCATTGTTTGGGAGAGGAAATTCTACTTGTACTCGGGGGAATTATTTAATATTAATACCATCCATAAGTTGGTTTATACTTTTTATACGATGTCTTATCCAATTTCTTATCGTAATATTTTCTATATTTGCTTCAACTATCTCAATTTTGAAGAAAATTGAGAATTCTTTTTTCTAAATGTATCTTTTTCTTTAATCTTTCCCACTCTTCCATTAGATTATTTACAATAAGATTATTTTTCCAACTCTGTTTTAAAATATAAGTATCTTCAATATTCCATATGGCTGTTTCCCAATTATTCATATCAGTCATATCACATTCGACTTGATGCCAGATTTCTTTCTTATTATTTTGTAGTTGAGATCTGTATATATGTGTTAAAATATTAGCTCTATAAAGATCTCCCACTAAAGGCATATTAATTTGGCCTTTTTTAAATTTTCAATGCTAAGCTGTTTCTGTTTATTCTCGGGGTTCTACCTTTCCAGACAAAATCATCGAAGATTCTCTGGATCATTGTTATCCATGGAGATGTTCATGTACCTTCAAGGGAATCAAATGAAAAAGGTAAGACCATTTCGGTAAAACATAATTTCGAATGGTATTTACTCTTCCCCACCATGATAATTCATACATTGTCCATTGTGACGAGACCAATCTCGCCACTGTGCATTGGAGGAGCCTGGTTGCCCGCCTGCTGCCTTTAGACTATGTCCCCATGTTGAAACGCTTGATTTTCCCCTGCAAAGACATGATAGCTGGGTCCTTCGGTACTTGCCCTATTTGAACAATGATACCCCAGATAGCTATGCCATGGAGCCCATTCGTATAACGAAAGACTATGTGAAAGACTTTGGCTCCATGGCAATTGAACTGCATGTATGTGATCTGAGCGCCATTCAGTAATAATGTGCGCTCAGATCTAAGCTATCTGGGGATATGTTGAATGTACCTGTTTTATGCAATAGCTGCACAGTTATATATTTTTTATGTATTTTATTGTCTTTTGCTACTATGTGTTCAATGGAGTTTTGCCTCTGTCCTTGGAGATAATTGGATTACTTTCCAATTATCTCCCGGATAGAAAACTCTGTGGAACTGGTTTTGGGCAGAAAAGCCATGCTTCATTTGGTCATAAAGGACTTCCAGCTAACTTTTTAAGTACTGGACGGATTTGGTTGAATTTTGGTTATGTTTATATTGAAAGTATGCTGATTCTGAAAAAGTTTTATGTGAATGTGATGTATACTTTTAAAGTTATGAATAATGTGGAAAAACTGTATTTCTCTGCCTGTAATAATTACATTAGCCCATTGTGTAAGGTAATTGTATCACAGGCAGAGGGGAGGATTTTGTGTGGGAGTGTCTGAGTGTATTGTACGTGTTTATTGGTTGTGTTCCAAAACCCTGTGGGTGGTACTAATGTGTAAGAATGTGTACATAAGCACAATAAACCCACAGCTCTGTCTGTTCACTGCTTGACCCTCAACACGGAGCTTTGTCTCGTTCTCGGGGGGATTTACTGTATGCTGTTTCAGTTCAACTGCTAGGAGTGTAAACCTATTCGTATGGTTTTTCCTATTAGGCTGTTTACAGCATTTGTATGTCTGAGAGCATTCAATGCTTCTCCGGTTCGGTGGATTGGTGTCTACAGTAGCTGCTTGTATATCTGGAAGGGAATATCGCCTAAACGGCTGTTAACCCCTTTTATGCCTGGGGGTGCCGTTACATCCATTTTAAAAATATTTTATTAGTCTGTCTTAAAAGCTTTAAAAAATTCAACTACATGGTCCTTTGGACCTCTCCTACCACTTTAAGGCCCAAGTATTTCATACTCTATTTTGCCCAAATAAATTCAAAGTTATTTTGGAATTGTTCTGTTTTTGTAATATTAGAAGCCATAATTACAGATTTATTAGTGTTCAGCTTAAAATTGGATACTAGGCTGTATTCTTCTATT
Source organism: Pelobates cultripes (assembly GCA_933207985.1). NCBI lineage: Eukaryota > Metazoa > Chordata > Amphibia > Anura > Pelobatidae > Pelobates > Pelobates cultripes. The sequence continues at coordinate 126,803,119 of OW240922.1, read as the reverse complement.
TCCCTCATTAATGCTGACATTGATTTTTTTCAGTGATGTTATAGTTAAGGTATCAATTGTAGAAAATAATCCAGGTATTCCAACGAATTCCAAAATATAGGCAATTTTATTAGAACCAGAAGCTACACAGCAACGTTTCAACCCCCCAGGGTCTTTATCAACCTAGTGAAGCACATACAAAATACCCAATATATAGGTGCATATAATAATTAAACAAGTGAATTAACATGTGATACAATAATTGATTATTTTCATCATCATTTGATAATAATGAACATCTGAATAAAACATAATCGTCTCTCCAATTCTCATCTCAGATATTAGGGATGTCAAGAAGCATAGATAAACACAGCCAATGAGCTCTCAATTTATTAATCAAATTAGTTCAATTACTCAACAATGCACAAGATGTGTCTAATAATTATTAAATGAGTAAGATAACTTGGATACAAGTGGAAGCATAAAGAGACACTAGGTACTCACATTTCCGGGTCCAGTCACATGAGACAAATCACATGACCATCCCAAACCAATGAAGAGCAGTTCCTAGTGCCGATCACATGATCGGGTAAAACCAAATCACGATCGCGCACGAATGCGCATGTGTAAACGGATGTATCCGTATCGCGCATGCGCCAAGTCGCGCCTGCGCAATACCACATAATGTAGCCAAATCATAATCGCGCACAAATGCGCATACGGTGGCGGATATAACCGTATCGCTCATGCGCCAAATCGCGCGTGCACAATAGGAAAAAGTATTACGGCAAGATGTTAATCATAGTGCACATGTGCAAAACTGCACATGTAACATATCGAGAAGATAGAAAAAATAGAAAAAATACTTCCAAACACACCTAAGAAGACACAATTTATAAATTCATCTTAATTATGTGGTAACAATATCAATAGATAACATATTGAACCAATTTTAATCCTTATCAAAATATAATAGACACTAATATGATTATCAAGTGCATTGTAAAGTGGCTAGTTTAGCTACTGCATCTAAATGACAAACCCCATAGTAGATGATATATATAAGCTAAAATCCGTAGAATATTATATATAATACATTCATTATTCACACATGATAGTAGATCAATGTCAATTAATATTTCCATTATATAGTTATCCTAACATAATTATACAAAAATATTACAGTACAAAAAAATACTACAGTGAATAGTGACATCAACTGACATAATTATAATTCATCATATACTTGTCCTAGCAGAATTATATAAAAACTATATAATAAATAAATTAAGTAAACAGTGAAGATAAAAATAATAATACTAAAAAACAAATAATAATAAAAATAAAAAATATACATACAAGTAATATTATATTTATTACAACACTATTGATAATAAAGGGTTCCCTAGTGTGACACACACCCAAGGACCAAATTAAATATAAAGAAGTCATTATCTGTGTGACTAATTACATAAAGTGTAAAGTGATAACTATTTTATAATCTAATAAAATAGAAAAAATAATGGAATAATTGACATATAATCTCACGATGGACATTATTTTTCTTAGAAAAGATTTAATAATCACTTGAATCAAGAATTTTCATAGGAAAAACTATATACATTTTTAATAATTTGACTTCATTATTTATCATTATTATTATTATCTAATTTCATACTATTAGATTTAAATTTCTATATAATAGACTATCGTAATATTAAAAATTATCTAATTTCATACTATTAGATTTAAATTTCTATATAATAGACTATCGTAATATATCTGTCAATAATATAACAAGTGATAAAGAAAAAAATAGGGTTTAGTTCTAACTAACCTCCTGTAATATATTCAACTACCATCATGTAATTAGAAATCTATTTGAGAGACAATAAAAAACGTGTGCTCTATAGAGTGTTAACCAGCACAGCCCACACAGATAATAATCTGTAAAGATAATCTGTAAAACATAACAAAAATTAATAAAATAAAAAGTTAAAAAACAACAGACTAAACTTGAATTTAGATAGACGTAAATTTAAATAAACGGATTGAGGTCATATTCTTGATTATGTCCCCTAGGTGTCAGGGATCCTAATTCCCTAATCCAATATACTTCTCTAAATAGTAATCTTTTTAGTCGATTTTTAGTTTCATATCTGGTCCATTCTGGTACTGGGACTTGTCCAGTGGAGCACCCTGGATTCCTGGATGAAGGGTTGAGTGCACTTCCACTATTTCTTTATAGTTAAGTTATTGTCAGCATAGAGATTGATTTTAGCCTCTGTTTTACTAATTTTAAGTCCCTTTATATTATTACAATTTCGAATATCAGCTGCCAGTGGTTCTATAGACAAAATAGAAAGAAGAGGGGAAAGGGGACACCCTGTCTAGTACCGTTAGTAAGACCAAACCAGGAGGAACAAATATTGGGGCCTATTATTCTAGCTGTAGGCTTATCATATAAAGCCATTATTGCTTGAAAGAATTTCCCTGTAATACCAAACCTCTCCAGGACTGAGGGAAGGAGATTCCTCCCAACTCTGTCAAAGGTCTTTTCTGCATCCAATGACAGAGTCAGGTGGGGAATCCTCCTCTCATTTACATTATCCAGGATATCAATAATCCTACAAAAATTTGATGATGAAGTTCTTCCCAGAACAAAACCCACTTGATCTGGGTGGATCGACTCTCTAATGATAGTTTTCAATCTAGCAGCGATCACTGTCACATATATCTTCATATAAACATTGATCAGTGATATTGGTAGATAATTAGTGATCTCTGTTGGAGTCTTACCCTGCTTTATATTGGTATAATGTTTACTCTTGTCATCTCTTCCGGGAATCTATCACCCTCTAATATGTCTCTGACTGCCTCTCTGCTGTTTCTAACTGGATGGCTGCCCACGTCCTTAAACTAAACTTGACCAAAACTGAAATTCCTGTCTTTCCTCCCTCAAGTGTTGTTACTCCTGTGTCTCCCTCCATTCAAGTCAACGGTGCTACCATCAGCTCCACCATGCAGGCTCGCTGCCTAGGTGTTCTCTGTGACTCCGACCTCTCCTTCAAGCCTCATGTTCAGTCTATCGCCAAATCCTGTCCGCCCGCACCTCCCATGCCTCACCCTTCTGTCAGTCCCTACATTGGCTTCTTATAAAATATAGAGCTCAATTAAAAATTCTGGTTCTTGCTTTCAAATCTCTACATAATGCTGCTCCCACCTATCTATCCTCCCTTATACACAAGTATGTCCCGTCTAGGCCCTTACGATCTGCTGAAGACTTACGTCTATCTTCTGTCCGTACTCCCACCTCTGATGCTCGCCTTCAAGATGCTTCCCTCCTCCGTTAGATGCTTACCCAGTCTCCACTCCTTCAAAAAATCGTTAAAAACCCACTTCTTCATAAAAGCGTATCAATTAAACTGTTAATAGCTCCTGACTGATTACTCTTCTGCAACTGTCACTAGTCTAATACTATCCTTACCTTTTGTGTCATTTTACCCCACTTCCTCTAGCATGTAAGCTCATTGAGCAGGGCCCTCAACCCCTCTGTTCCTGTGTGTCCAACTTGTCTGGTTACAACTACATGTCTGTTCGTCCACCCATTGTAAAGCGCTGCGGAATTTGACGGCGCTCTATAAATATCATAATAATAATAATATCATTAAACACCTTAATCAGGACCTCTGAAATCCTCAAAGCATATGTCTTATAGAAAAAATTGGAAAAGCCATCGGGGCCTGGGGACTTTTTTTCAAAGCACATATAGCTCTTTCCATCTCACCCTTTGTAATAGGTCTATTTAGTTGGTCTATTTGAATTTTTTTTATATTTATTTATTATTATTATTATTTTTTTTTTTTGTGCAAAAGTTAACAAACAGCATAACATTGCCACACCAGCATTGTCAAGCACATTGACGTTATCATATTAAGACACCTGGATGGCATGTATTTGAATAGTCCATTTTTTGTGAAAATAAAATAAAATGAGTGAGATGATCATACTTGTAGAGCCATTTCAGCAAGGACTTATACTAGAGCAAACATCAGGCATATAACATTCAGAAGATAACTAGCTTGTGCTATGATTATTGGCTTTCTTTTATTTTAAGTATTGGGTAATATACAAATATAACACCCAAGCACAGCACCAGTGGAAAAAAGTAAGGATATAAACACAAAATATTAATAACGGGGGGGGGGGGCTGACCGCCGGCAGGATAATAGCTCCCGCTCCAGGGCCCGAAAATCGGTGCAAATTGGAGGTCAACCGCGACTATTCCTCTATACCGGTGACCATACTGACCCCCAGTCACTGGGGCAAGCGGGGACACCACACACAACCCTGTCCTGCACCTACAGTAGCCCGACAGGGGCCCGGAGTTCGTTGGAGCTTGAGCCGCTCTCTCAGGTCTCCAGCCGGCATCTCACTCCCCCCCCCTCTGGACCGGGGGGGGTCATCCCGGTCTGCAGGGGACCAGCAGAACACCAATCTGGGCATAAACAATCGCCCGAGCGAGGAACATCCACGTGCACCATTCCACAAGATGGCCACCGCACCCCAGCCATGTGCGCAGACCGCCAGTGCAGGAGAGCAGATCGAAGGGGAGCTAACCCAACACCACCAGACCACTATGACTATCTGCTCCAGGTCTGTGTTGGCGGACTTAACTGGGCAAACTAAGGTACAGGTTGCAGGCATCAACCAGGGTGAAATGGGGGGCACACAGAGCGGGACCCCACTGAACAGCCCCTGTAAAGCAGACCTACAGGGGCCACCAGATCCTAAAACTGCCAGTCCCGACAAAACAGGTCACAGGGACCGAAACCCCAAACCACCCACCTTGCACCCGGCTAGAATCAGCCCACTGCACCAGCACGGGCCTGCGACACCACAACTACCGCCACATGCCAATGAAACAGCGCAGGGCAATACCACTGCACCACTGGGGCACAAGAGGCACCTACCAAACAAGCACAGGGCTGGAGAGGGCCAAACTCTAAGTGCCCTGACAACCACAACCCCTCCAGATGGCGATCCATCATGGCAGAGCATCATGAAGCACCCAGAAGAGGCACACCCTCACACTCTACCAAGCCAGAGTGCCCCACACGCAGCATACCCAAGGCAGGGTGCCCAACAACCTCCCCACAAATTGGGAATCGGATAAGCGGGTAAAAAGACACGATCTGCCTACTGGCTGGCCGCGGTGAAGACGCCGGCACAGATGAACCTTAAATCCTACTCAACCTGGCGGACTCTTGTCACTAAGCTTTCATCCATGGACATTGACTAATGCTCTAACTATTTGCCCTAGCATCAACTCCAACTATGCTTAGCCAGACACACTCCCTACAGATAACGCAGCATGATTTACACAAAGCACCAAGCGAGGAACACACTCTAGAAAATCACACTAGCAAACCACAGAGGTTAGACACCCACTTTAAATAGAGAAAGTGTTACCATGCTTAACCCTACTGTAAAGATGCACAGCTTGTTAAACTCAAAGTCCACCTATACCCTGCTAGCTTGTACACTTATGCTTGTTCACTTACTCCAATTTAACTTAAACCATATTGCTCATAGCTTGTTTACTTTATCGTTACCTTTTTCATTTAAAAATGTATGCATACCCAACACGCCACAATATTGTTATAATCTGACTATGAAAATCGAGCCTGCTGATGCTGTTGTGGCGATACAGGCACTGTTTGTACCTATCTGCATACCAAGAATAAAGAATTTAAAAAAAAATATTAATAACATGTTTTTACCCTTTTCATGTGGATATTAGATACAGAAAGATTCCTCGAGGTCTTCAAACAAAATAAAATATACAAACAATATCAATAATAGGAAATGTTTAACACCTTCTCTCTTCTGTCTCACACAACAATAAGAAGAGATGAGGCAAGTATATATAATATAAATTGCCTTCACATGTTAACAGTGGGTAAAAAGCACGTCAAAAAGTGCTGAAACTCCTTTTCCAGGACCGGTTTCAATCTCGAAAAATTACAATTAAACAGGATAATAGATCAATTATAATTCACCACTTCAGCCCTATGCCTTTCATCCAGCTGTGTAGACCTCCTTAGGGCATACATGTTCAATGTGTGTTCATAGCATCTCTCGGACTGCAGATTACAATAGTTTAACTGGTAACAAGCTGTGAACAATCTAAGTGCCCGAATGGTTGGCTGATCTATATATTATACAGGTAATAATTATATCACATAGGAGAGAGAGATTTGTTAATTTACTGCTTTTCCTCTTTTCCCTCTCTTGGTCGCTTCTCGCTTTAAAGAGAATTAGTAATAGTAGTAGTAGTAGTAGTAGTAATATTTATATAATTAATTGTTGCAATATTTATATCATTATTATTAGTGGTAATATTCAAATTATTAAAGGTTGCAATTTTTATATAATTATTATTAGTATTAATATTTATATTATTAGTAATATTTATGTAATTATTATTAGTAATATTTATATTCATAGTTTCAAAAATTATATAAGTATTATTAGTAGTAATATTTATATTATTAATAGTTGCAATATCTATATTATTATTATTATTAGTAGTAATATATATTATTAATAGTTGCAATGTTTATATTATTATTAGTAAAAATATTTATATTATTTGTAATATTTATATAATTATTATTATTACATAGTTACATAGTTACATAGCTGAAAAGAGACTTGCGTCCATCAAGTTCAGCCTACCTCACATTTGTTTTTAGCTGTTGATCCAAAAGAATTAAAAAAAAAAACAGTTTGAAGCACTTCCAATTTTGCAACAAAATATTTCTATTATTAATAGTTGCAATATTTATATAATTATTATTAGTAATAATATTTATCCAACCTGGTTGTATGTCAGGTTGTATGTACCTGAGTGTATAACAGAGCTCCGCAGCAATAACACTCCCAGTAATGTGTCTGAGTGTATAACAGAGCTCCACAGCAATAATACTCACAGTAATGTGTCTGAGTGTATAACAGAGCTCCACAGCAATAATACTCCCAGTAATGTGTCTGAGTGTATAACAGAGCTCCACAGCAATAATACTCCCAGTACTGTGTCTGAGTGTATAACAGTACATAACACTCCCACAGAGAGCACAGCAATAATACTCCCACACTGAGTGTGTATAGCAAGCACTAACTAATGTGTGTCTGAGTGTATAACAGTGTCCCAATAGCACAGAGCTCCGCAATAATCCCAGTAATGTGTCTGAGTGTAGCAGAGCTCCACAGCAATAATACTCCCAGTAATGTGTCTGAGTGTATAACAGAGCCCCACAGCAATAATACTCCCAGTAATGTGTCTGAGTGTATAACAGAGCTCCACAGCAATAATACTCCCAGTAATGTGTCTGAGTGTATAACAGAGCTCCACAGCAATAATACTCCCAGTAATGTGTCTGAGTGTATAACAGAGCTCCACAGCAATAATACTCCCAGTAATGTGTCTGAGTGTATAACAGAGCTCCACAGCAATAATACTCCCAGTAATGTGTCTGAGTGTATAACAGAGCTCCACAGCAATAATACTCCCAGTAATGTGTCTGAGTGTATAACAGAGCTCCACAGCAATAATACTCCCAGTAATGTGTCTGAGTGTATAACAGAGCTCCACAGCAATAATACTCCCAGTAATGTGTCTGAGTGTATAACAGAGCTCCACAGCAATAATACTCCCAGTAATGTGTCTGAGTGTATAACAGAGCTCCACAGCAATAATACTCCCAGTAATGTGTCTGAGTGTATAACAGAGCTCCACAGCAATAATACTCCCAGTAATGTGTCTGAGTGTATAACAGAGCTCCACAGCAATAATACTCCCAGTAATGTGTCTGAGTGTATAACAGAGCTCCACAGCAATAATACTCCCAGTAATGGGTCTGAGTGTATAACAGAGCTCCACATCAATAATACTCCCAGTAATGGGTCTGAGTGTATAACAGGGCTCCACAGCAATAATACTCCCAGTAAGGTGTCAGAGTGTATAAAAAAGCTCCACAGCAATAATACTCCCAGTAATGTGTCTTTAAACTACAATAAATATGTTTAGAAATCAGTCTGTGTAAATAAGACACATTGTTCTTGTCAATCTTGTGTATCTTGTAACTTTCTAAATAAATTATGATGCTGTGTATAATAGAGGTGGACATTCTGGTTCAGTTTGTCTCACTGCTTTTGCAGAGTCTAATCACATAGAAATACCGGCACCGACCAGACCGCCTCAGATACCTGTGGGGATCAGGGGGGAGCAAACATAATTGATGTTAGGATGACTTGTGACTAATTTATTAATAAGAAGTGACTGTGATAACATTTTCATATTTTCGTTTAATATTTTATTTATAAACTGTGGTAAATTCTGCTTCTTCTGTGTATTTTTCCAGTTGATTGATATATACGTCTTTTGTATATATGGTCTTGGGTCAAAGGCTCGCTCCATTAATATACGTCTATATTAATGGAAAGTACTAATACGCAATCAGACTTACGGTTTCTTCAGGTTTATTCTTAGTTACTAATACATAATAAAACCACAAAGGATGTTACAGGATAATGGTTGTTCAACAGCAGATGGTAATTGCTGGACTCCTGAAGGGAGAGTTACATCGTTACATAGCTGTACAGGAAGAAGAGCCGAGAGAGCGCGAGAGAGAGACCTTGTATCCTTTTTTCAGTTACTATATAGATATGACCATACTGACGTCAGAGTATAACTCTAGCAGTATAAGGACAAGAACCCCAATCCACATTCCAGAGTTCTCATACAAGAAAACCTTGTGATTTATTGATACCATCTGTTACTTATGTCAATCCAGACATCCATAAATAATCAATTGAAACATAGAATATGCAATATTCTACATTTCCTCTGTTTATGGTTTGTCTTAAAACCATAAGACATGTCATTAACCTGTCCATTCATACATCATTTGTATCACATTCATATCAGTCATTGAGCATAAGACAAGATGTAACCACAACTTTCTATTATATGAGAGTTCTTAGAAGGTTAAGTTTCTATCCCTCATACTGCTTACTTTACTTCAAACTCCCTGTTTCAGCTATGTATTGATATACATATCCATATTACATCATAACTACTTAAAAATAATATATATACATATAACAATAATAAATGAATAAAATAAAATATTACAAATGTTGATACAATAAACAATGTAAAGCAATGAAAAAGATATACATGCTATGTTCCAGTTATGTCTTTGTAGATAACAAAATCAATATCTTGTAACTTTCTAAATAATAGCTGTGTATCACTATCATATTCCTACAGACACATATAATATTATATTTTTTCATTCTCAAGAACTGATATTACAGAAAGTACTAATACATGTATTACTTTTATATCCCGTCCAATTATATTTGCATGAATCATATGTTTTCTAGTAACTTAAACTCTTTAGGTCATTTGTATTCATGAATTACATTCCTATACCATTAATACCACCTAGTTACGATTGTATCAGTACTTTACAATCATAGTATTTATTTGGTATATTCAGTAGGCTCTCACTACCTGAAATCTATCAACACTACATATAAGACTCATAATATTGTTTTAAACATTCAAAGGTTGTCTTATTATCAACCATGAATTTCTCTAATAATTCTTCAAATAATGTTCATGTTGTTGTTCTAGAAATTCTCGACCCAGAAATCTTTCTATCATAGATTTGTTTTTGTTTACATCATTATAATTTTCACTAAAATTCCACCTTATAGTAACAAATGTTACATTCAATAAGAGAGTGGTTAACTTTAAAAAAACTTGGGAAGAATAATTTAAATTCATTATCATCACTCTCTTCATTAGCATTTATCTTTACTTATTTACCTTAATTGTGACCTGGAAGTGGATCACTTGATCGGACAGATGGAACCAGGAAGTAATCATAAAACAACTTATTCATTGGATACCGTCATATCCAGAAACCTATTTTCCCTAGTCTATACGTTTATAGACTTGGGTCAAATATAATTGTGCTCTATAATATTAACTAAACTTAAATTAAATTCCTATTGGATGTCTGAACTCTTATATCCAAAGTATTCTTAAAGTATACCATTACTTAAAGGACCACTCTAGGCACCCAGACCACTTCAGCTTAATGAAGTGGTCTGGGTGCCAGGTCGTTCTAGGGTTAACCCATTTTTTTATAAACATAGCAGTTTCAGAGAAACTGCTATGTTTATGAATGGGTTAAGCCTTCCCCCTAATCCTCTAGTTGCTGTCTCATTGACAGCCGCTAGAGGCACTTGCGTGCTTCTCACTGTGATTTTCACAGTGAGAGCACGCAAGCGTCCATAGGAAAGCATTGTAAATGCTTTCCTATGCGACGGGCTGAATGCGCGCGCAGCTCTTGCCGCGCGTGCGCATTCAGTCCAGGAGGAGGAGAAGAGGAGGAGAGAAGGAGGAGAGCTCTACCGCCCAGCGCTGGAAAAAGGTAAGTTTTACCCCTTTCCCCTTTCCAGAGCCGGGCGGGAGGGGGACTCTGAGGGTGGGGGCACCCTCAGGGCACTATAGTGCCAGGAAAACGAGTATGTTTTCCTGGCACTACAGTGGTCCTTTAATATTAATCACTATAAATTATCCTTCCTTTGTTTGTTTTACTTCACCTCGATATTAACAAATTACTCATTCTTGTGAATCTATGAAATACTATTGAACTCAATCTTTGTAGTATTAAGTATAAAGTAACCATGATCCTTATTTTATTGACTTCATGTTTTATCTACCTCTGATACTTCTCATTCTATGTATAGGTCATAATATAATAGTTCTCTTCAATACTATCTTTTGTAATTTTACTCCATGTGTTACACATTTCCAAGTACTCTCTCTTGGTATGAATATACTCATAACTGATAAATAACTTTTCATTGTCTGTTTTAGTTTCCGTAAATATTTAGGAATATATATGTATGTTAGTGTCAATCATTTATTTCTTTTTAAGTCTGTTAATCTTCTGTATCGAATGAACTCTGTAGAATCTTCCATCACAGTTTGCAGATCAGATGAAAAGTCTCTTTCCAACAGTCGATGTCCAGTTGTCTGAAGGAAATTTTTCCTAATTTATTGCCACAAGGATCTGTCAGGCTTTACCTACATTAAAACAAAAAACAGGTGCAGCAACAATACAATGGCTTACAATGTTTATATCTCATTATTATTATTATACAGTTTAACATTGAATTGCATTGACTACACAATATTCTCATTTCTTCTCATGAGATCTACCATCTAGTGGTCATTGCATTTATGCTTCAAACTTCCTTTATATCTTGAGATTTTTCTGAACATTTCAATTTTCAATACTTTTTACTAATCATACCCCCATTTTAAACTGTTTAATAATCTGGAGGTATAACCTAATCACATATCAGATGTTACAAACAAACAACATTGTTTATCACTATACTTTAGCAATAGCAGCCATCTTGTCTTAACACTGGCACCATTTTGTCATATGAAACAAACTACAAAAGACATATATTGTTTCCTACATCAAATATTTTTGCAAATCTAGTTTTTTTCCTGTCAAAACTTTGACTTCTATATAGTCAAAACATATTGTAACGGATCACCTGGCCCCCCGACTGGATACCTCCGTTGAAGGATGCTCCTAGCGCTTCCCTTAATGAGGGCTCCAAGCACTCCACCAGAGACCATAACCACCACAGACCCCACGAACCGCCGCAGCTTGGTTGGGTCTCTTCGTCTCCTACCCACCCTGGACCTACAATAAGACTCCAGGTTCCAGTGGGTGAACCTCTCTTTCCCCAGAGAGTGAAGCAGGAACAAGCTCTTAAAAGAGTTTAGTGATTATCCAAGGGCATAGAAATCCCTTGTAGCTGTTTCCCCCAATAAGAGACAGGACTCTAAATTGAGGGTGACGTAGAACTGGTTTAATGAGCACAAAGGCATTTCTTTTATACAGTTTTCCCCACAAGGCTACCACCCATGTGGACCTTGTGGAGCATAGGACACAAAGTCACAACAGCCAAACAGTATTGTACAGTTAGAAACTCCCAGCTAATGTACACAAACCCTCCCCTCTGCGTGTGATACAATTACAAGACACAATTGACTAACATAGAAACATAGAAACATAGAATGTGACGGCAGATAAGAACCATTCAGCCCAATTTTCTAAATACTTTCATTAGTCCCTAGCCTTTTCTTATAGTTAGGATAGCCTTATGCCTATCCCACGCATGCTTATACTCCTTTACTGTGTTACTAACTCAATTACCACAGGCAGAACATATCCATTTTTACCCAAAGTCCAGAAACACCCCAAAACACAAACATATCTCCATAAATCCTACATCCCTGGATAGCCCGGATCTGGGTGAACAACATATCCAAAAATCACCGAGATCAGAGCAGGGGTTCAAAAGTTTTATGGAAGTCACGTTTGATCGACCGCAAGCATGGCTTTCATGCCCAAAACAGTTCCACCGATTTAGGCTGTGCGGCCGGTCTATCTTCTCCTCTATCTTGGAGATAATTGACTTAAGTGGCTGTGGTAAGCCAATTATCTCCGGGTACAGGAAATATCTCTAAGTCCAAAAACTGTTACAAAAACCACATAAAAATACATAACTCATATAATACAATGTTTAACCTATATGTTCAACATATCCCCAGATAGCTTGGATCTGAGCGCTCATTATGTCCAATGTTAAAAGTACAAATAAGGGTTGGGTCAGAAAATAGCAAGGGCTGATGGGAGATTGAGGAGGGACAAAGCAGCCGGTTTCAACTGGTCTGGCAGTGTCCCTGGGACAACGTCCTGCTGGAGAACAATAGGACAGGAAAAAGGGGGAGGGGAAGAGGCACATTTTCCCATGGAAGTCACTTTTTAGCCTGTATTTTTGTAGGGCCCATAGTCTTGGGGGAGGAGACTGGCAAGTAGTCTCCTCCAAAAACTCATGGCAAACTCCCTAAAAAAGGGGAGTTTGTCACACATATGTATGTCCAGGCTTTGCAAAATATAGCAATCCATTATCAGTCATGATATTAAAATCACATTCTCATGAATTAAATCAAAGATTTTAAATCAACCCCAGAAGTAACAAGGAATACATCCATTGTTTTCACTTCTTTAAAATGATTGGAGTTACTGTATAATCGCGTACACACAATTTAACATACATTGCATGTCCCTTACAACTGCTACATTACTGTATAATCGCGTGCACCCAATATTGTGAGGATATTTATGGGGTGATAAATATTAAAAATAATATTTTCATAAAAACTATCAAAAATTAATATAATAATTTTTATTATATCAAAAATGTATATCTTGGCACTGTTTCCCAAATTAATGATTTAAAGCTGAGAATTACCCACTATTTTAATTCTCTTAGATCCTAGAGTAAGTTTCATTAGAAGATTTTATTTCACACATTAATCACAATAATTTGTGACAATAATAATAATAATATGTAACATGCATGACAATATCAGTGAATATTTAGGTATAACATAAGTATACAATATGGCAGTGGGTTAACACAATTAGACAGCTAAATAGCAAGTTATATGCAACAGTTTTATGCAGTTTTCTAACAAGATTTACGACAAGACATTTTACTTAGAAATCAACTTAACACAGAACACAGCATCTCACAGCAGCACAGCGTAAAGCAGTAAAAACTTTGGCTGACAGTCACGTCACACTGAATTAACTCTTTCACTGCTGGCTACAATTCTCATAGACAAGATATCCCATTTTATTGCAATTTTACAAATACAATATTTCTCATACTTAATGATGTGGACTCAATCAATTAATTTATTATCTTGCGTATCTGCCCCCGGCCAAATTTAAAAAAGATGCGTGCACACTCCTGAAGTAATTCACACCAGGCACAGGTTTCGGGTTAATGAAAAACTTGAGGAATGTTTATTGTGGGGGGACGGCATGCCCTTTATAAAGCAAAATTACATCATAAGCATTGTCAGAGATAACATGGAATAATACACCAATAATTGGTTAGGTGTTAAGTGCTTCATTTAGTGCTCTTCCTACCGGGTGTGATGTCACTGGTATCTTGGAGGTCTCCCCCAGATTCCAGCGCAATCTTGTTAATGAGGGTGTTAGTCAATGTCAAAGGGAAACTCCCTAGCGGCCATTTTAGGTAAATCACATATAAGGTTGAATAATGCTGATTGTGGTTATGCTAAGTAAATAGGCATTTTATTAATATGAATTGGGTTAATATTTTGTTCACAACAGTTAATCATTGACCATTCCTATATTCATCCAATAAGAATAATTCCAACCAGATTTTACGTTTGCAGAATTTTAACTTTCCAAATTAAAGGACCACTATAGTGCCAGGAAAACATACTCGTTTTCCTGGCACTATAGTGCCCTGAGGGTGCCCCCACCCTCAGGGTCCCCCTCTCGCCCGGCTCTGTAAAGGGGAAAGGGGGTAAAACTTACCTTTTTCCAGCGCTGGGCGGGGAGCTCTCTGCCTCCGATCCGCCCCGTCGGCTGAATGCGCACGCGCGGCAAGAGCTGCGCGCGCATTCAGCCGGTCACATAGGAAAGCATTCATAATGCTTTCCTATGGACGCTGGCTGCTCACTGTGAAAATCACAGTGAGAAGCACGCAAGCGCCTCCAGCGAAAATAGGGGAAGGCTTAACCCATTCATAAACATAGCAGTTTCTCTGAAACTGCTATGTTTATGAAAAAATGGGTTAACCCTAGCTGGACCTGGCACCCAGACCACTTCATTAAGCTGAAGTGGTCTGTGTGCCTAGAGTGGTCCTTTAAGATTCACTTAATTTCAGAACAAGTCAATACCTCTGGATAAAAATTTGGTATGCTAACATTTTGCAAATTTAACATTAATATATCGTTATCTTTATTCCACCTGCAGGAATGGAATTTTTATAACAATATATTCCTTAGCTTATTATGATTTCTAATAATTGAAATCTGACCAACATTTATCCAGCTAAATATTCCTGCTATTAGTAGTAAATTAATTAATGTAATTTAATTAAATAAAACCAGCATAATTACCAGTTAGGTTGTAGATTTTCTATCAGAAGTGTAGATTTGTCCCAGGAATTTTGAATGCAAGTATGATGAGAGAATTGTATGAAAATATATAAAGGCTTTCAGAATTCTGAAGTTATGTTAGTTGAAAAAAATATATAGAGAATTAGGTATGTCCAGCTTTGGCTCCAGATGTCAGATCTTAGATGTTAGATGTGAGTCTTGAGTTTATGTCTAAGAGTGTATGAGTGCAAGAGTGACCCCTCTCTCTTTTGTCCATATTTTTTAAAGGACCAGTTTCCAATACGTCACTAGTTAATAGTAACCAATAACGAACTGTGGACGTGTCTTCCCTACAGACTATAGTCTAGATTTTGGTCAGTAGATGGCGCAATTACATCACTGAAAATGCTTGTCTGGAGGTCCACTTACCTTTTTTGTATAATGGGTTAACTGAATTTTGTGGTGCGTTTGACATCATCTTGGTTATCGTTTTATGGCTACTATTCTTCAAAGAAGCAGTCATCTTCAAAGGTTTTCTTTGGTTTCCGCCAGACTTGGTGTCTATCTTATACCTTTAAATTTAGATTCCTGACATGTCCTAACCTTAATTTCACCCTTCCTTACAATGGGACATAGTGTTATCTGTCATTGGTGTCTATCTAGTTTTCTTGTTTACATTAGTCACATTCCTTAGCTTCAGGCTTGAATGAATAGAGTTACAGAGAGAAGTAAAAAAATGTGTCTGTCTTTTACACAATTCTGTTACAAAATGGAGTCACCTCTGTTCTGATGGTGACTTACAGTAAACATTTTTGATTTCTGTCTTAACATAAAATGTCCGACAGTATAAATATACTGACAATATAACATACATAGCATGTTCCTAACAACTGCCACATTAGTGTATATAATTCTAAAACACTTGCAACCTTGATGTACATATTCTTTTAATTCATTAATTCACCTAATACTTTCCTATAACACACATAAAAACAATGAAAAAACAGTTCATACTAACAATTCAGTAAAACAACAAACTAACATAGATCTCTATTCTTGTGCTGTTTTTAACTCTGGAATCAGCCTGTGCACATCTGTTAGCACACATATCCATGCTCATTCTCTAAACTGATAATATTTTGTGACGTTCTCGGATTCTTATAACTCTCTGTGTTACACTGCATTGCTTATTTGTCTCCTAATTTTGATTTAGCTAAAATTTCTCTTATTAGTCTGATTATCAGTTTACAAGGAAAGGCCTTTATTGATTTATCACTACATGTTGTGAGCATAAAAGTGGAATAGTGGTTGATGGAAGATACATCAGGCCTGATTTGCTAAACAGCAACCTGAGGATTTTCAGTTAAATGCCCCAGGGAGAGATGTTAGAGTTTGCAATCTACATTGCTAAGGTTCTGCAAAACATGGTATGGGTCCCTGGGGCGGAGTATTTGGAGAGCAGGGTGGGCCAATGCTCCAACAGCATTAGTTGCTGTGTAACAGACCACTATTTGGATCTGACTTACGAGTTAGTTAATTGGCACTCACCTGTAGCTGGTCAATTAGTAGACAGGCCTTTAAAAGAAGAGGGCAGCCTGCTGCAGTGTGAGGGAGAAAAAGACAGCTAGGAGAGTGAAAGACAATTGTGTTTATTGCAAAGACATTTCTTTTGTTTGGAAAATTGGTAAGTGGGAAAGCCACCCAATTGCAGATAGTAATTCCTGTCTAGTAAGAGCTCAAGTAAGAGCAAGGGATTTTGTTTGTTTTTGTTATTATTTAAATAACCTGTTTTCTTACTGAATAAAAAGAAAAACTGAGCTGAAGGTGTCCTGGACTTTGTATACCCTAGAAGGCTGTGGTTACTGCAAGATCAGTGACAATCCTACCTGTAAAAGAGGTGGTTTGTTACAATGTATTTTCTCTGTCAAAATGATCAATCAATAAATTCAATTTCTCATTCGCTTTTGATTTGATATCTCAGATAAAATATCTGCAAAACCTTAAGAAATGTTTTTTATTGCACCAAAGACAAATAACTTTAGGAGTTACATTTTGCCTTTGATTGTTAATTCTGCAGTTTTTAGTTGGGAAAATTGGGAGCGGTTCAGCTGTCTGTATCACTCTTTTACAAGGAGGAGGAGGGTTGTTAAATCTGGGCTTCTTTCTCTGCCTAATTTCCCAATCCATTTTAACCCCTTCATTTCTGGACTCCCTCCTTAATTTATCTAAGAGCAAAGCAACTTCTCTCAAAGTTCTTTTTTCTTTAGCTATCACAATTGCAGTTGGATCTAGATCTTGAAATTTTTTCACAAATTAATTAATTAACTGATCTTCAGGAAAATTAGCAACAAGTCTATATGCACTTTCAATTTTTACAAGAAAACTATAAATATCCTCATCATTGTTTGGTTTTAGTTTTTCCAACATTTCAGTGTCTGCAAAATCATTCCCTGTTGTTAATTTTATCAATTGTGTTAATCTGTCTCGCTTATTTCCATATATTATTTAATCATTGTCCTGAAATCTTAGGGGCGCGGTCAGTCTACATGCCATTCGAGTCGGCAGCCATATTTTAAATAGTCTATTCCTTAGTTCGTCATTTAGGCTGTATTTGTCCAAATTTGACTCAAACAGCTCAGCATTAGTAAATGCATCCACTGACGTGTCATAAACTGGAATAGATTTCACAATTTTTATTAATTGTTCATGGATTTACAAATTAAGTTTTGCAGCTCTGTCTTGAAATTTACATTTCTGCAAATCACTCTGTGAGGATACATTTTCAGTATCTATTGGTTCTGGGATTAGATTCTGTGCCTGTATTTTTATTGTGTTCACACACACTTCATTTCTAAGCTGGCAAATAAGATAATTTCTTAATTCAACTCTATCCTGTAATTCACAGACTGTTGCTGACAATCTCTCACATTTACAGCATGTTCTCTCTGTTACATTGTTACACTGTTCATTTAAATCTGATTTGTCTTCTGTTAACCCATTCAAATCTATTTCTTTATCTGCTAATTCTAAATTGTCTTGACCTGCATCTCGTTTACAAATCAATGCATTGAAAGTACAGACTAGTTTCATTACATTTCTGATCTTTTGTTTTTTCTTATTAACAAAGAATTTATTGTCAATTTCACATTGTGTGTATAAAGATTGCCACAATACAGCATCTGAATAGCTGCTATTAAATGCAAACTGCAATTTACTTTTCTCTGCAATATAATTTATGAATTCCATGTTACTCACCAGATCAGTTATTTCTGTCTATTTCTTTGCTTCGTCCACACAGCTGCGCAGTTCTTTGCTTGGATCTGGAAACTTGCCAATCTCTTCCACGTGCTTGCTTCTGGAATTCAAGTTGTATCTTGTGATTTTTCTTAGTTGCAGAAAATAGTCTTGTACAGTCTTTCTGGTTTGAAAACTCTTTCTTTCAGACAGTTCTTTTTCTGTGCAAATATTCGTAGTCTCTGTTACAGCCTAGATTATTTTATTTTCTCTTCAAGTTTGTTTTCCCAGTTCCAAAACTCAGCTTTGTAACGTGATACTTCTATCTTGTCCCTGGAAGTGGTAACAATACTTAAATAGAAGACTGGCTGGCTGGCCAATGTAATAACTCATCTGAGTTTATTTTGTGAATGTCTTTTATACATAGATATTTCTTCTTGGGTCAGAGGCTCGCTACATTAATATACGTCTATATTAATGAAAAGTACTAATACGCAATCTGACGATCTTTATAAAAAAATATGCATTTATTCTACTTCAAAAGCAATAATATACTTAACATATGGTATTTCTTAACGACGTTACAGAGAGTGAGAGATCTTAAGTAGTTGTCTTAATATCAACAAGTCAAGAACACATCAGGAGAGGAGATCAGATCGTAAGAAGAAGAGAACGTGGACCTTTGTCCTCAATCCGTTATAGGCAAAATTACATTATAACTTTTAATTTAGACTCTGGCCACATAAGGAAACTCCCCATATAAGAACCCTACCCCCAATCTCCCTATACAGCACATTCCAGAGTCCTCATGGTACAGAATAGCAAACACCATCTGTTCTTTTTAACCCATTAGACAGCCACACCTTAATATGTATTTGAATAGGAACATATAGAATGGGCATATTTTACAGAGCAAAATGGGGTGGATATTCTGTGGTAAAAGGCGCTTATGATAGAATAAAATACAATACAGTAAAAGTGATAGCAGCTTCCACACTAAAGTAGGAACTCTCCAACCTACTAAAAATCCAATGTGTTCAAAAAACGCTATTGTGCAAATAAATGCCAAATAGTGAAAGGTGTGTAGCACTTTAACAAATAATTGAACACTTACACCTGGAATTCTCAGGAGATAAGATAAGCAACGGGTGGGAAAATCCTAAAAGTGAAATATAAAAAATATGGTGCAATATGATCGGTATAATGGTGAGAGGAATATCTATAACTGGATTCACTCATATGGTCTAAAGCCTCTTAAAGACCGGCACTGATCTCATCCGCTTTTGTGTCCTTAAGGTGACACACACCCTAAACGTCCATATTAGGCGAAAACCTCAAAATGGAGACAAAAGATGGAGAGAACAAGGAAGCAATGCTGACCCTGGTGCAGAAATCCTTAATGTAATAAAGTGCAGAATCTAAATAAAAATTGGCTTATCACCTTATCAGGAGCCTATAACTGGGCTCCAAGTATGTGGATATTGTGTCAAATTAGAGTGACACAGCCCTTCTTTAAGCAGCATAGATGTATCACCAGATTTCTTAATAAAAAGAGTAACATTTATTGTAACATACACTATAAAACAATAAAATCAATATACTTAAGTGCTGGTGATGAGTCCAAGACGAGTTTCGCCTGTATAATTCGGCTTTATCAATTGGTAATTAAAAATACTGCTAGTTCAAATTTAAATACCACAAAGGGGGTTGATTGGTGAATGGCGTCCATGATACATCCAATCATAGCGCTCATATCGGTGGGAGTGTTGGGACACAACTGTGAGTAATGTTTCATATATTGTGAGGTCATCACGCACGACGACTCGTGCGTGTGACGTCACATGCGGAAGTAGGCAACGTCCAAAATTAGACCGCATGCGTATGTCCGTCCCACATTGTTGGTGCTCCACCCAGATAGTCACATGTCTGGGATATCCCCTCAGACTCCTGGCCGTGAAGTAGGGGTATCATTTCTTGGAATGGTGTCCACCATTTTTCTTGAGGGCAATATGATGGAAAAAAAAAAGTGTTCATAGGTAGTCCAATGTTCATCAATTCTCAAGGGATATTCCTGGGTAGTGTTTATTCTCAGCAGAGCATAATGATAAAATAACAGAAATGGAACATGGATTATACAATACTCATAAAAAGAGGTTAGAAATAAATAAATAAAGTGACCCAGTGTCTCCATATTGAAAATCAGATGTATGAATCCATTGCATATAAATGTTATGCAATAGGTGTATACATATAATTAAAGGTGTAGTTGGTGTGACTTACAATGATGACTTCATATAAATGTAAGAGAGGACGTTATTGGATTATCTTTAATATAAAATTTGGAATTGTAAATACTAAATATGACAATGCCATATGGCTAGAAATACCTCTAAAAAAATACCTCTATAAAAAATGGCATATTTCGAAGTCATCATTCAGTCCATATGGTTGCATCGTGTTCAAAAAAAAATCCATTTCATCTCTGTTTGTCCTATGTTCTTACTTAAATCACCTCCCCTCCAATTTACAAAGACTCTTTGAATTCCCATGAATGCCATAAAACGGGGGTCACAATTATGTTTTTCTTTGAAATGCATAGAAACACATTCTCAAAGCCATTTTTTATATTTCTTACATGTTCCTGGATTTGTGTATTTAGTGTCCTGATGGTTATTGCTATGTTTGTTAATTTGCATGGGCAAGTGATTTTATATATGACTCTTGTGGAATGACAGGTGATTAGTTGTTTGATTTTTTACTTTTTTCTATTATCTCTGGGGTGGTCAAAATCCTTTATCACTCGTTTCAAGCTTTGAGTATTTATACAAGCACCACACGAGCCACACCCATAAAATCCATTGGTTTCATTAAAAAAGGATGATTTTTCTGTAGTTTGTGGTGGTATGTGATTGTGCACTAAACTGCTATTTAAATTGTGTACACCCCTATATGTCATGGTAGGTGTATCTGGGAGTAAAGAGTGAAGGACAGGGTCATTTTTTAATATTGGCCAATATTTTCTGATTATTTTCTTCAATTGATTACTATTACAATTAAAATCACAAATAAAATTGAAATTTTGATGTTGTATATCCACTTTTTTTATCCTGTTATGTAAGTAATTCATTCCTATTTTTCATTTCCACCTCTTCATAAGCTCTTATTAACAGTTCGTTGCTATATCCTTTCTCTCTAAAATCGTTCAATATTTTAGTGGACTGTTCTTGGAATTTTATATTGTCCGTGCAATTGCGCTTAATTCTCAATAACTGTGCTTTGGGGGCGTTCAATAGCCAAGGGGAGAAATGGTAACTTTTCTCCCCTATATAACTATTGACGTCCACCTTTTTGAAGAAGGTGCAGGATTTAAGAATATTCTCTTCCACATATATGTTAAGATTTAAAAATTCCCCCGAAGTTTTACTAAAATGGCTGGTAAGTTTAATACCCCAATCGTTGGTATTCAAATGGGTTAGAAAAATGTTGAGAGAGGGTTCATCACCCTTCCAAATAAAAAATATGTTGTATATGTAACGGCGATAGGTAATGAGGTTTGCGTCCCATCTAAGATCACTATAAATAAACTCCTGTTCCCAGTGTAGCTGGGCGCAAACCTTGTACCCATTGCCGTTCCACACGTCTGAAGATAAAACTGATCTCCAAACCAGAAATAATTATTGCCTAAAATCCACTCTATTCCTTCAACAATAAAATTAATTTGATTGGTTAAAAATTAGTTTGAGTGTTCCAAAAAGTGCCTAGTTGCTCTACATCCCTTGGTGTGGGAAATAATCGTGTATAACAAACTAACATCAGCTGTCACAAGATAATAATCCACATCCCAAGTGATGTGTTGAATAATCTGTAAAATGTTCATGGTGTCTCTCAAGTAACTCGGGCAGGTGTTGACAATGGGTTGTAGACATTTGTCAATATATTGTGACAACCTGCTCGAGATGGATTCTATCCCCGAGACAATAGGTCTACCGGGTGGTTTGTCCTTGTCCTTATGAATCTTGGGGAGGTAATAGAAGACAGGAATTTTGGGGTGTTGCACATCTAAAAATTTGTATTTCTTTGGATCTAAAACCTCACATTCTTTCCCTCTCTCAATTAACGCATAGTAAGTGCTTTTAATGTCTTTCGTGGGATCCTTTTTCAGGACTTGGTAAGTTTGTTGGTCGCTTAATTGTCTGTAAATTTCCTTAGTGTAATCATCCATGTCTAAAATACTTTCCTATGGACGTTCAGTGTCTTCTCACTGTGATTTTCACAGTGAGAATCGCGGAAGCTCCTCTAGCAGCTGTCAGTGAGACAGCCACCAGAGGCTGGATTAACCCTCAGTGAAACATAGCCGTTTCTCTGAAACTGCTATGTTTTCAGCTGTAGGGTTTAAACTAGAGGGACCTGGCATCCAGACCACTTCATTGAGCTGAAGTGGTCTGGGTGCGTATAGTGGTCCTTTAAGCTGTTATTTTTGGGGAGCTTTACTGCAGTTACGTTTGTAGCTACATTTATAATTATGTTCTATTTTGATTTGTTTCTCCTCTCTTTTAGAGTGATTTGCATCTTTCCAATGGCTTTTAACACATACCCAGCACTTTTGGACATTACAATATGTTTTGCTGACAGCACCAAAACAACTTTATCTTAATGAAGCAGTTTGAGTGTATTAATAATGCCCCTGCAGTCTCACCACTCAATTGTCTTCCATTTAGGAGTTAAATTCCTTTTGTTTTTGAAAATTGAACTTTAGTCACACACAGGGGGCCGCTGCAGACTCTAGTAGGCAAGAAACAGAGCAGGAGATAATAAACTCTAATTGAACACACTGTGCTGTAAGGGAAGATAAAGGAAGTGTGAAGGGAAGGCTGTGTAAATCTCAGCTGGGGGAGGCGTGACTAGGCTGGAATAAACAAAGTGATTTAATTTGTTAATGGCAGAGAATTGAGCAGCATTGCAGAAAATGAGAACTCCTCCTTAACTGTGTCTGAGTGAGGGCCTCTGGGTTATCTTGCTGCAGTTCCCAGCAGGCACTCTCTGCTGCAAAACCTTTTTAGTCATGCAAAGTTGTTATGGTACATTGTGTGGCCATTTAAGCTGAGTCAACTATTTGTCTGGCTTAGAAGTTCTGGGAGTGTTAGCTGGAGTTAAAGGTTAAATAAACTCTCTAGGTGAAGCACACGGCATAGAGAGCTCCCCACTTTAAATGGATTAGCAGAAAGAGGAGGAGATGGAACAGACTATCTGCTCTAATATATTGCAAAAATCCTGAATTTATTGCCTTTACAGCAATGTTTCCACCGATCTTACCCATTTAAATATCCTAACAGCAATATGTTAATATAATTACATGGGGTATATTACCAAAGCAACATGCATTGTGCTTACACATGGAGAAAGTGCGCAGCCAGCATTGTTATATACAGTATTCATGATCATGCAGGAAACGGCACAGTTTTTACATTTATATTAAGTTATAGAAGATAATTCATTGACATTGAGTTCTATGTTTTGCTTGTTATTCTTGTTCTTAATTCCTTTTGTTTGATTACGTTCTTAGAATTACCAATATTCTCCAACTGATCAGAAAAGGACAAGGCTCTGTGGAAAATAACATGTGTATACAGTGCGTCAAACCCAGTCATTCCATGAAATGTATTTCTGGTCGGGCATTGCGATGGCATGTTCTCTATTAGAGGTAGCTTGGCGGAGACCATTGCTTTAAATAAAGAACAAACGCTTTAAATAAAGAACGCTGGATTCGATCCATTATCAGTTTATGCATTAAATAGATATTAACAAAACAGGCATGATAACAAATTAGTTTTAAACTATTTGTTGTGGTTTGATGGAAAGTAAGACAGGCTGATAAAATACAAATTCTATAGTCTGTGTAGCAGGTAGTGATTTGTATATCTCGCACAGCATTTCTTAAACGTCATAAAACCAAAACAAAAAACATGCTCTCTCACACTGTGTGTACTCAAAGCAGGATCAATATATAATCTTTCGGCTTTAATGCAATTGTAGGTTGGAACGACATGGCGGTGTTAGACTAGAGTGGCTCATCTCAAAGCATCAGATCTCATTCCGTGATAGGGGATCGACCCGCTATTACTTTAGTAAGATACCAGTCTGCGCATTCAAGAGTCCATTTTATTTTGGACTGGGGGACCTATTCAAATAATTAATCTAGCCAGTTTAGGAAATCTTTATCGTCAGAGCGCCCTTGTTTAATGAAGCTTCAATCCAATCCATTTGAAATAAAATGAAGCAGTGACAGGCAGAGGAGGCGGGGATCCAGTGATGTAGTAAATATGTCCGAGCAGCAGTCAGAATCATATTGGGCTAATTTAAAATAATCAATAGAGTGGTTCCAATGTGCTGGGCTGCAATGTGGAAGAACTGCGTTAATCAGACTAGGTGTTTGGAGATTTGCAAAGAAAGAAACATAAAGGTCAGGGAATTTCAATTTACATTGATGAAAGTAGAGAATCAACTTAATATTGTTATCCAAGAACTCATGTAAAGATTTCAATTTTTATTAAAATACTTTTGCTGCAATTTCCCATGCGGCAGAGCATCCGAAGCACTCACCAAACCAGGACGTGGCTGAGCCAAGCACTAAATGATGCTTTCTGGGAGTTCTAGTTCCAATGTCAGTTTCATGCTGTAGCTAAACTCCAACTCCCATAATGCTGAATCAAGCCATCTGGCACAGCAGTATGTTTACAGAAAAACATTTAATCAATTTATGACTTACCCAGCGTAATGGGAGTTGCAGAGCAGTTGAGTGCCCCCTGCTGGCTATCCCTGGTAAATAAGCAGAAATAGTGAATAATTGACCCAAATATCCAAATCGGTCATTCACCCTTCCACAAATCCCAGCTCAGTGAATTAACCTGTATCACATTGATATTTAATGTGGTGTAAAAGGACATTAGCGTTAGAAATGCTAATAGTTATTCCTAATGCTATAATGTCAGTCACCTTAAGTAATAAAAGTCTACTTACCTTTTCTCTCCCCCCGCAAAGCTCTCTCTGCGGCTGGCTGGCTCCGCCTCCTTGACTGAGATCAGCAATCTTGATATTCTCAGCCAATCCAGTGCTTTCCCATAGGAAAGGCCAGCACGCATGTGTGGAACGAGACCGTCGGTTTGAGTTTTACCACTATTTTACGGTTCCAGGTATTTTGCAGAAAGGGCCTGTAGCTCCTTTCAGAGTGATAGCCACTAGATGTAGGGATACCATATCCCCAATAATTTCAGGGACACATATCACATATTGATGGACATCACATGAAAAAAGTTGCCCTGTGCTATGCAGAATAAGACTAAGTAATCAGGCAATGAGGAATCCTGCAGGATATTCATTATATATTCTTTTTATTCACTTTCATAAATATGAAAAAATTCTGTGTGTCCTTGAAAGCCTGGCTGATCTGGTCACCCTACCTAGAGGTATTTAAACCCTGCAATGTAAATATTGCCAGTCCTGCAGAACGGCTACAGTTTAAGTTGCAGGGTTAAAACGAGGTCACGTGGCACACAGATCTCTTCATTGAGATCTAATGGTCTGGGTGCCTACAGTGTCCCTTTAATGCTGCTAAATGTGTTGCAAACTGTGATCCTACAGTTGTTAGTTAAAGGCACACCCAGGACCCCTATAGTATTTCAATGTGCTAAACTATCTTTTTGTGTGAAGAGTGTCTCCTCATTTTCCCATTTTATAAAAAATGTAGATTTCAATAGTTAGTCGCACTTTTATAAAGTAACCCAGTTGTGACAAACTCCTTTTTTTTTTTTTTAAATTAATATGCTTTATTCGGAAGTCGTAGAATGAATACAGCGCTGTTATCTGAAAATACATGTCAGATTAGTAGTTGAGGACATAACATAGCTTAACAAGAGGATATAGCATCTGGATCGGAAGCTGAGACTGGAGGTTTTCCTCTTTAGGTATAATTAGTAAAGGTACACTGGTCTTTGTAATAGGGTGTCACTTGTGTATGTGTGAAGATGCCTCTTGGGAGTATTAGCATAGTTAAAAGGTCAAGGCCGTACAGCTGGTCCTAGAGTCCGTACCTCCCTCTAGGTTAGGCAGTAAATTTCTCAATCATCTGATAAGTGGGGTTGTTAGTTAGCCGATATGTCAGGCATAGTATGGGTTATCAGCCGGTATCTAGTGGAATATCTCATATTGTCGTATACTTGCATGACTGCTGATCCAGAGAAAAACATCCCCCCAGCCCCCCCGTTGCCCTCCGTAAATAATAACACTACACCAGAGTTATGGGTAAGGGCAACGGCCACAGCTTTATTAATTATTTGACACAGACCAGCTTTCCATCCAACTGCCAGCTGTTGAGAGACTTCTCCCAACAGGCAGATACCACTTATTTGTCCATGAGTTCATATCGCCATCAGCCCTTGGCAGGCTGTGACTCCCCAAGTTGACTCATCCATTTAATTCAATTTCCAATGCGCTGGCCAGGAACACCGCCACCGCGATGTCGACCCCGTCCAGTCCCTCCGGTCGGCATCGCGCCCCCCGCAGCCAGCGCCAACTCCACTCCCGATTGCAATCCCAAATTAAAATATCAAGCCCAATACTGGTTAGGTGGACCCCATCCCTCCGCATCAAATTCGTGTTATCCCCTTCCAGTTCCATATGCCGAACCACTATGCCCCAGAGACTTCGAACAAACCTGGCAACCGTCATGTTCAATTTTCGCCGAGCCCGCTCAATCCCGCGGGCGTGTGGCAATGCCCGTCAACAGGGGCGCGGAACCATTTCGGACCAAATAAGCGTGAGGTCTCGGAAGAGCGCCATGCATCTGGCCAAGTCCTGCTTTATCATCCAGAGAAGATCCACCGCCCTAACCCGACCCAAATCGTTACCTCCCGCGTGAACCACTAACGTAACAGGCCCAGAAACAAACCTCCGTAACTGAACGCATTCCGTGAAAAACTGGCCCCAGGAGATACCCCGAACACCACGCCACCGAACCCTGGCCACTTCAAAGGGAAAGCCTAAGTTCCTCCCGTAGGACCTTTCCTCGGCTCTGTGTGCTGCCCAATAAATATAGGAGTGACCCAGAATCCAGACAAAACGAGGGGAACCTACAAGAAAGAACATTACAACAGATGCGGGCGAATATATAACTTGAAGCGACCCGACTCCCACCTGCCCAACCGCTTAATTGAGGCCTCTGACAACCCTAACATGCCTGCTTGGGTAGCGGCCCCCAATCCGAAAGGAGTGAGCCGAGCAACCTGAAACGTCCACACCGATGGCCAATAAAGCCGCCCTAAGCTTAGCTGAGAACTGATACCGAGTTAATGGAGCCCCATCAGCATGAACCAACAGGGAGCCCACCCGGCCCGAACGAACTGCTAAGTACGATTCCAACAATCGCACCGGGCAGAAGGGACCGCTGGCGGCACCAATTCGCACACCAGCAACAAACCCAGCACGGTCGGTTTTAGACCGATGAACCCGAAGATCCAGAGCCAAGGCCGACAGATGCACGTCCGACAATAACATAGGAGATAACGACCGTAGGTTAGGGGCCACCAGCTCCCCCACCCTAAACACCCCAAAAAAACATAAAGAAAAGGCTACCCGAAAAAGTAACACTTCAAAATCAGAAGCACATACCTTCGGAAGAACTTTTAACAAAAGCTCCAACAGGTCCGCCGAGATCGGTCTACGACGATCCTTACCCTTTCGAAGTCTCCAGCCCTTCAACACCCTCTGAATAATGAATTCTTTGGACAGATCCCTCCAACCCAGAAAACTAAAGAAAAAGGACAAGGCAGACATAGCACGAACCGCCACCGCACTGGACTTACCTTGAAACTCCAAAGAGGCTAGGAGAAGCAGAGTGGCTTCAAACCGGCCCTCCTCCGATAAAACCCCTTCAGTCCTATCGGCCAAGGACAGCCAGCGAGACCATACCTCCTGATAGGCCCGCCATGACCCCTGGGATAGAGAATCCGCCAACAACTGTCTCAGGCCTCCAAAACCAGGTCCCATAAAAATGGAGGACAGGACAGACCCACTCGGTCTGCTCCGGGCGCCGCCTCTCGAAACCGGTCCCACTGAAACCAAGAAAGAGAGTCAGCCACCACATTCAATACCCCAGGGACATGACACCCTTAACCCAGACATTAAAGCGTAAACTTAGCAGCACTAAACGCCGGAGCAGGGCCAACACCGGAGGGGAGGCAGAGGTAGCCCGCTTAATCACGTGAACAACGCTCAAGTTGTCAGTATGAAAAACGACAACATGACCACTCAACTCATCACCCCAAAGTTCCAAGGACACCACAATTGGGAAGAGTTCTAAAAAGTTGAGGTTGCGCATGATATCCCTACCTTTCCAGCTGACCGGCCATGACTCCGCACACCATTGACCATGAAAGAACGCTCCAAATCCCACGGAGCCGGAAGCATCCGTAAAGAGATCCAACGATGCATTGGATGCAGCCTCCCTGAGCCAACATGAGTGGCCATTGTAGGTGCCCAGAAAGGAACTCCAGACGCGTAAATCCTCATGCATGCGATTGTTTACCCTGATGAAATGATGCGGTTCCCGAATACCGACCGTGGCCAACGAAAGTAGACGACAGAATGCCCGACCCATGGGCAGAACCCGACACGCAAAGGTCAGGTGACCCAAAAGGACCTGCATCTGCCGCAATTGAACCTTCTTAGCTCCTTTGACCCGGTCCACTAATTCCAGAAGAACCGTGAGCTTATTGTCAGGCAACCGAAAAATCATATTCACGGTATCGATTTCGATACCGAGAAACGATAGCACAGTCACCGGGCCCACCGTCTTATTTTCGGCGATCGGGACCCCAAACTCCTTAGCGATCGCCCTGAAGGAAAACAACAAGTCGACGCATACTTTGGACCCCGCAGGGCCCACAAACAGAAAGTCATCCAAGTAGTGCGTGACTGAGATCCGACCTGAATGCTGAACAGTAACCCACTCGAGAAAGGAAGCAAACATCTCGAAGTATGAGCAAGAAATCGCACACCCCATGGGCAGGCACATATCGTAATAATAACTACCACGAAAGTGGCAACCCAGGAGGTGGAAACACTCGGGGTGTACTGGTAAAAGCCGAAATGCAGACTCAATGTCTGACTTGGCTAGCAGGGAACCGGCACCAGCGGCCCGAACCAATTCCAAAGCCCTATCAAAGGATGCGTATTGAACCTGACACACCTCCTTTCCGATGTCATCGTTCACTGAACCTCCAGCTGGATAAGATAGGTGATGAATTAAACAGAAGGAGCCGGGATCTTTCTTGGGGACTAAGCCCAGCGGCGACACGCGGAGATTGTGAAAGGGGGGAAAGACAAAGGGGCTTGCCATCCGCCCCAGTCGAATCTCCTTATCCAATTTGTCTTGTAACCGATCCTCCATCCCGCGGACCGATTTCAAGTTTTCCGCGAAACAAAAGGACTCAGACAGGACAAAGGGGATCCAAAAACCCTTCCAAAATCCCCCTAAAAGAACCGCCGCGGCACGTCTATTGGGATACCGGTTGAGCCACGGTTGCATCCTTGTGACGCTCACTGGAGTCCTCACTTCTAGATACGTCATCCCTACCGGAACCCTTCCCCGTGCCCTGTCTCCCTTTTTTAAAGCAGCGCATAGTGGTGTGTGCTCCTCCACAATGAGAGCATTCATGTCTAAAGCGACATGAACTGAACCATTTGCACTGGCTTTCGTTTGAACAGCCAGCAGACTCCTCTCTTGTGGCCTGCCGGCGCACCACTGTGCACGCCGGCAGGCCCTGGAAAGGGAGATGGTGATGGTCTACACGGCGTCATCAGAAGTAGCCATAGGCTACCATCCTGCATGCTGAAGTCCATATCCGGGCATGCTGCCATTCTTTGCCTAAACTGTTGGTCATAGCGAAACCAACACTGGCCCCCATAAATTTTATAAGCCCCCCAGATTAAATCCAGATACCCAAATAGGGAGCTAGCCTTCTCTGGGAAACGACAGACTAGGATACTAGAATAAATATTAAATCCTTGGAGCCAGTTGCCGAATGTGCGAGGAATCTGTTTAGACTTATCGCCCTCATGAGGATCCCCCTACGGGGCCTGTCAACAGATTCCCTGTCAGGGGGAACCAAGGACAAGAAGTCAACGTACTCACCATTACAAATCCTGTCCTGAGTCTCCGCGGGAATATGGACTCCCAGGGGGGATATGATACACCCAGGCAAACAAGGTCTAAACCCTCCTTGAACCCCCCTAGGAACCTGCGCACTATTGCTCTGCGCCTGCGACCACCGAGACAACTGATCTAATACTGCGCGCAGTAAACTCACAACCTCCCTAGAGCTGCCCTGATCCCCAGGCAATGCACCCCATACGCTCGCACAAGTCAACTCACCCCTGGAGAGTGGCACAGACGGCTCCTGCACTGTGGGCATGCCAGATTCTTTCTCCTCTTCTGTCCAAGAGTCTGCATCTGACTCTGCCCGAGCAGCACTTCTTCCCTGTGCACTCCTGCTGTCTGTCAGCAGAGTTGAGGATCTTCTGGTGCTCCTGCCTGTCTGTGGCAGAGCTGCAGGGCTCCTGGTACTCCTGCCTGTCTGTGGCAGAGTTGCAGGGCTTCTGGCAGGGCTTCTGGCTTCTCTTCTATGTATTCTGCCCCTCCTGCCGGCTTCCGGCAGAATTGCTGGGCTATTCCGAATTAAACTAGGAAGTGGAGGCGGGGCCTGTGACGTGGCAGCTTCCGGTGGTGCATCTGACGTCACTCTTCTGCGCCCGTGCGTCAGACGCGATGATGACATTTCCAGTCTTGCCGGAAGAGAAGGCGGACTCCGTGACCACACCTCCCTGTTGGCGCCATCTTGGGCCCTTGCCCCCGACACAATGACGGAGCGCCCGCGCCTGGCATTCACCTGGGGGGCCTCCTTTGCACGATCCGCACCGGAACTCTGCTAACCAACCCTCCGGTCTCCGCGCCTGGTACCGGTTCTTCTCACAGGACTGGGGGATAACCGCACCGGAGGCCTTGTCCTCTGGGCCCTCCGACCGTCTGCAGGGGGGTCTTCAGCCGTCCTCTCCAACATCAAAGTACCTGAACTTCCAGCGACGCCGACCATCA
Source organism: Pelobates cultripes (assembly GCA_933207985.1). NCBI lineage: Eukaryota > Metazoa > Chordata > Amphibia > Anura > Pelobatidae > Pelobates > Pelobates cultripes. The sequence goes on along the minus strand of OW240922.1, from coordinate 126,771,668 downwards.
CTGCATCCAGGGCGCCTGAGCCATGAGACTCCATGTAAGCCTGTAGCATTGCAACCAGCGCCTCCTGGGACACCGTTGTTGAAGTAGATGCCATAGTGAAATAAGAACTACTGCAAACCTAACAAAAACTGCTGCAAACCTAACTAAAACTGCTCCAAACCTAACTATAGGTAAATCACTAGGCCCTATACTATGGAAGTAAAATTAGCAAGTTCTCAATCCTAAATTTACTGAGCAACTGGTAAGGCCCCTCCTCTGTCCTGCTTTATATTCCATATTGCAACAAAGTATCCAGTATAGCCACCCCTCCTTACTGCTGGCCTGCAGTCATGCCCTCCCTTCCTTTTCAGTCCAGGGAGATACTGTATTTCACAAACGGAAATTTACGTCATCAAGAGACATATTAGTCTCGCATGAGGACAAGCAGCCGTGTTGTGGGGCATCGGGTGTTAGAATGAAGGGTTACGTTTTCAGAAACCAGGTGTATTAACACTGAGGGCATAGGAGGTTGCATCTTTAATATGGTTGCTGCAGACTTTTTATGTGTATTTCATCGGCGTAATTCCTTGTTTTTCATATACTCCGTTTGTTTCCACACTCCCGAACTGCTAGAGTCTTGAGTGATTATAGCCTGTTCGTACACAGAACCCCAGCATGGGGACTTCAGCAAAAACATAGTAAAACACGCCCAGGAGTCTCCGTGTCTGGGAGATAATTGAGTGCACTTTGCTTAATCTGGTTAGTTCCCAGGCACTAGAGGTACAAGAAATAAAACACAAAATACATATAACACACATAGGAACCCCAACAAGTCTCATATCCACGGATAGCCTGGATCTGAGCGCCCAACATATCCAAATATCGCTTAGAATACACAAACACAGCCGAATCGACACCGGGGTAAAGTTTTGACCGACCGCACACGTGGCGGCCCAAAATAGTTCCAGAGTGTGGCGGAACCAGCCTCACCACTGGGCATTGGAGAAGACTGATTGCCAGCCTCCTGCCATGTGACTATGGCCCCTGGAAGACTTTGCCCTGTGTAAGCATTATTTGGGCTTATTGGATTTTGAAACACTTTTTCTGCCCCTTTGAATACATGAGAAGGTGTACCCCTCCCCTGTTTCCTGTCTATTGTCCTCCAGCAAGGCGTTGCCCCAGGGACTCTGCCAGACCAGTTGGAACTTGTTGCTAAACTTTAACCCCATGGCGATTTGACTGTGTTTGTGGTATCTGAGCGCTGTTCGGATATAGTGAGTGCTCAGATCCAAGCTATCTGGGGATAGGTTGAATGTGGGGGTTCTGTTCAGTATGATAGGAATTATGTATTTTTATGTATTTTTACTGTTGTTGTAAATGGAGATATTTTCTGTATGCTGGAGATAATTGGCTTACCACACCCAAGCCATGCTTGCAGTTGGTCAAAAAGGGATTTCCAACTAACTTTTGAACCACTGGACAAATTTGTATGACATATGTTTGTATTTGGAGTTTGCTGACTCGGAAAATGTAAGTTTTATGCAAATGTGATGTATACTTTTAAAGTTATGAATATTGTGTAAAAATTTGTATTTTCCTGCCTGTGATAATTACGTCAGCCCATTGTGTTCAGTAATTATATCACAGGCAGAGGGGAGGATTTTGTGTGTAATTGCTGGGAGTGTCTGAGTGTATTATAAAATTTGCATAAAAGCAGAATGTTGGAGTAAAGCTTCAGTTCTACTTCACCCTCAATTTGGAGTGCCGTCTCTTATTGGGGGAATCTGCTACAAGGGATTGCTATGCTAGGCATACTCTTGTTGTAGAATTATTAGGCCTCTATAAATCTGTAAGGCCCCTTTAAATCCTCTTGTTATACCTCTAAGAGGCCCCCATAGTTTTACAAGGAAGCTTTGTCTATAGAACATAGAATTTGCATGTCAGCAAGAAATAGCTTTGATAAAATGTGTATTTACTAAAATCCTTGAAACTTAACCTTGAGAAACTAACAAGTGCCAGCTACGCTCCAAATGGATAGCTGCCAAAAGGCCCCTCCCGTCGAGTGAGCTCCTCATTTTAGCAAGATGGCGCTAAAACCTGTAGGAGTTAAGAAATTACGTAGATAGTGACCTAAGAATGGGGAGGGCATTTTACTAACATCTTAGCACCTAAGCCAATTAACAATGTCTATTTGTCTATATCTTGATTTTCTTCAATGATGTAATAATGCCTTTATAAGGGTCTGCGCACCCATTTTCTGTCAGAAGCCATTAAACTTCTCTGAAGTTCTTTCATTACCCTGAACCTTGTGTCTCAGTGTGAATTTACTTCTGCGTGCACGCAACTTTATTATCTTTAATTTGGACAGGAACAGATAGTCATTCAAACTAATTGGTTTGCAGTAAATCATCTAGAACAATTGGCGCTCTCAACGTGGGGCTCTGGGCTATGTCCAGTCTGGGCAGCTGTCCAAGAAGACGCTGGGGGGGCTGAATCCTGGGGGAAGGAAAAGAGCCTGATCACCTCTGAATACACGGTAGAGATTGCTGCAGCACCTAGCCGGTATGTTCCTACCCCTGTGATTGACCTGCCCCAGTGTCTGTGACTGCTGCCGAGAGGACATCAAAGTCAGGTAATAACTTGCCCAGAGTCTTTGTATTGTTAATGATACCTAGTTTACCTGCATGTTGACTATCTGTTGCCTGGGTGTGTTTGTATTGGTATGTGTTTAACTTAGTACCCGGGGAGTGTAAGTGCCTGTTTAACCCCTTTTAGGTACCACATGCCTGTGGTAGTAAGGAAAAAGGGGGGTGGACCTGTGGAAGTTTTCCTGGGGGTCCTCTATTGCCTGTTTAACTCTTTTAGGAGCCACGTGGCTGTGGCTGTAAGGAAAAAGAGTAGGGGGGATCTGTGGAGGGCAGTAGACTCACTGCTTCCTGGGGATCCCCAGAGTGTCATTTTGACCGCTTAGCTAGCCTCATCAGACACTTCTTCTTGGTAAAATTCCAGTCTCAAGCGCTGAGACAGGTAAGATTCCAATTCTTTAGGCTATACAGGATTCGGGTTGGAAGCTGTTGCTGTTTCCTGTGGCTGCTGGTAGTGAGACTTGCGGGTGGGTCCGCAACAGGGACACTACGAGGTTGAGGGAGGTGGCTTTTGGCCACACGAGTAAAGGCAAGGGATAAAACTGTTGAACTTATTTGAACTGTGATGCATGCACTGTATTTACACTGAAATGTTATTGTCTTAATTGTCTGTCACACAGATTCCTGTGTTTACTTCTATCTTACTCACTGTACTATTTACACTTTCCCCTCCTATTTCTCTTTCTCTTTGTTGAGAGAAGTGATTGGTCACACACTTCTCGCCACGCTCCAATCCGCGGCTACCACGGGTAGGCGGAATCAGTGACTAGTCTACGTTTTGGGAAGACGTACTTAAAGAGCTTGCTCTTAAAGTAGCAGTCGAGCACGGTAGACGTTCTGTTCCTTTCTCTCTCTATATCTGGGACGCCTTATATAGGGAGGATGGGACAGAAGTTAGATAAACCCAGTAAGGGTTGGTTAGCATGTGATCTAGTGGAAGACAGAGAAGGAGAAGAGATGGTTAAGAAAGTGAGTAAGATTGCTAAAGTATGTGGAATTACCGTACCTCTGTGCGGCAGATTGTAGCCAGAGAGCTGGCGTAAGTTACTGACAGAAGAAAGGGAAGCTGTCGGACCAAGATTTGGTTTGTACAGCAGAAGCCTGGTACCGAGTAGCAAGAGCTATTCAGCAAAAGGGATAGGTTGAGGAAGATATTGATCACAAAGGTTTAAGATTGTATGTATATCATAATAATTGTGTTACTGGGAAGTTATCCCAGCAGTGCCCTGTCCAGGAGGTGACCACTTCCATCATCCTGTCAGTAATGACCGAAATGTAGCTGACCATGGTCACCATCCCACCCCAATCTTAAAACGCTGTGGGGTTTTTGTATTTTGTGTTAGCCATTACCCTGGTAGAGGGTGGGGGTATAAATGAAATGTTGTGTTTTTGTGTCTCTTTGCTTTGTAATGTAATTGTCCTTCTGTCTTGTTACTGTACAGCGTTGACATGGTTAAATTCGTGCTGGCAGGCAGTCTCTCTCTTGTTCCACTCAAATCCCCCTCTGCTAAAACACCCCCCCCTCCCCTCGCTTCTGTGAGACGCGGGGGGGGAGGGGGCGGAGGGGGGTGGTGACATGCTTGCGATTTAGGTCTGTCTCTTCGGTGTTCTGTAGAGTTATTCAGAAGCTACTGATAAGAGTATAAGGTACTGAGGATTGTGGGAGTGACGAGCTCACAAGATTGCATTCAGTGTTGAATACGGGATTTAGGAAGGTGTAGAGGGAATATGCGATGTTGTTAAGTCAGTATAAGAGGAGGAAAGTGATTAATGGTTTGAGGAAGATAAGGGAATTTGGTTGAATTCCGCGAGTTTATCTTGCATCATTTTAAAGAACATGTTTCTAGAAGACAGCTGTATGGGCTGTTAAATGCATAATGTTTTCAACTGTCTTATTTAACCTGCCAGGTCTGTTCATAGTTTAGTATTCCATTTTGCAGAACAGAATGTTGCTTCTCTGACTTATTTTAATAGTTTTAATATAGTGTATGGTTGAAAGTACGTCAACCACCACCCTAAAGATGGCGCCTGCCAGTCCCGTGACCTATCCACAGTCACGGTTGCTTCTAAAGTAACGTCACTTCCGCCCTTACCATGCCCACACCTCCTGTCTTCCTTTCCCACACATATCATGGACGTCACCCCTCTCACTTCCTCCCTTGCTGTCATTTCCTTCCCCGCCCCTGTCATGGCTGCCTCCATCATGAGGCCTACCCCTATTAGAGACATGTGGTTTTCCTTACACTCTACATATTATGAACTGAAACATTATAATTACTAAAACAATCATGCCATTTGTTTCCCTGTATCAGAAATTTGTCCGTGATAAAAAAAAAAAAAGAAGGTTGCTAAAATGTAATTTGCAAATGTGGTGTGACCTACATATGAAATCTGTTGGACACGAATATAAGAGCATAACAGCTGATTATCCAGATTAATCTTGCAACAAGGGAAATAGCTAAATAATGCAAGTTATTTTAAACATTGTATCTTTACTTAATCGAATCTTGCTAGTTACAGATCGTATGTTTACAGTAACATCCTTTACTTTAAATGATGGTTTAGCATTAGAAGGGTTTGTGGCATGTTTTATTAACCCAGCCACTACTGGTTATTCATTTTAGTTACAGGGTGGTATAATTGTTATAGTCTAATTGATATAAATGATAGTACCGCAATAGTTAATGTTTTATCCAAAGACATATAGGAACTTTACTTAACTTACTATTAACCATTATTTATAATGATAGACATGTTCAGACTGCAAAAAGCTATGGCTAATGACATACAAAAGGGGTTTGAGTCAGTAACACAGCCCATACTGAGGAGAGCAAACCCGCTGATGCTTAAAGCCCCTGCCATGGCAGTGTCTTCAGGGGAACAAGGGGGGCCTCTAGCTACTGTAATTTTACCCATTGAGGGCCAGCCCACCACTTTCCTAGTTGACACAGGTGCAGCCCGAAGTGTTCTGAGAGAACAAGACCTGCCTGATACCTAATTTCTTTCCAATATTGATGTCTCCTGTGTTGGGGTGGACGGCCTTCCAAGGCAAAGTCCCCTGTCCACCCCACTGCGGGTTGGTAACTGCCACAACTTGCTTGCTCGCTTTGTGGTATCTTCCACATGCCCCATTAACCTGTTAGGAGCTGATGTTCTTTCACGCCTGCAGGCATCCATCACCTTTACTCCAGATGGACAAGTGGAACTATCCACCCCTCTATCTGTCTCAGACACCTCAGCTTTGTGCTCCTTACCCCTGATGCTACATCTAGAAGAGCCTCATGGGGATGCAAAAGACCTAAGGACTAATTTCCCTGATTCACTAAAGACTGATGTTCCCAAGAAGCTGTGGTCCACAGGCCCAGAGGACATAGGCCATCTAAAGGTCCCGCCTGTGGTGGTAAAGCTCATCCCAGGCGTAAAATTGCCACGAAAATCACAGTATCCTTTGAAACCAGCTCAAGCTGCAGTCATTACAATTCAAATTCAAGCACTCCTGGAGAAGGGTGCTCTTGTCAAATGTGAATCACCATGCAATACTCCATTATTTCCAGTAAAGAAAAAGACTCCAAAAGGCGAACCAGAAAAGTACAGATTGGTCCAAGACCTCAGAGCGGTAAATGAAGCCACAGTTTTGGACACTCCAATAGTGCCCAACCCACACACTCTCCTTTCCGGCGTTCCACCCTCTGCCAAGTACTTCACTGTAATTGATCTAGCCAATGCCTTCTTCAGTGTTCCCCTGGATCCAACTTGCCAATATCTGTTTGCTTTCACACATGAAAAACAACAGTACACATGGACTGTCATGCCCCAAGGGGCACAAAATTCACCAAGTCAATTTGCGAAGGCCATGTGCTCTATCCTTGATCCATGGCAATCTGACCATCCTGAGGTCGTCCTGCTTCAATATGTGGATGATTTGCTGCTTTGTGGAGATGATATACCCACAACAGAACAATGCTCAATTAATCTTCTTTGCTACCTAGCAGAACAAGGATGTAAAGCTTCACGTCTCAAGCTGCAATTCTGCCAACCTACTGTTATCTTCCTTGGCCATTGTCTGTCTCAGGGAACCAGACATCTTACCCGTGACCGAGTTAGAGCAGTACTGGACATTCCACCTCCAAGGACCTCGAAGTCACTACACGCCTTCCTAGGCCTCATTTCCTATTGCCGAGCATGGATCCCAGAAGCCTCGCTCCTTATGCAACCTCTTTATGATGCTCTCAAGTCAGACCCATTTTGCTTGTCCACAGAAGCCCTTGACAACTTCTGTTCTCTCAAACGTGCTATTGCTTCTGCTCCTGCTCTTGGCCTACCAGACTATACCAAACCCTTCAAATTGTTTGTTTCTGAAAGACAAGGCCATGCAACAGGAGTACTCACTCAGGCCCATGGTCCTGGAGGCCGCCAAAGGCCTATTGGATTTTTCTCCTGCCAACTGGATATTGTGGCCAGAGGACGTCCCTCTTGCCTTCGGGCCGTCTTTGCTGCCAGAGAGCTCATTGAAAGAACTGGAGATCTTGTCCTTGGCCACCCCCTGGTTGTCTTGGCCCCTCATGACATTTCTGCCATAGTCAACCAGGTCCAGCTTAAGCATGTTACTCCTGCCAGGCATCTTCGCCTTCAATGTCATCTTTTGTTGCCTGACAACATTACCCTCCAAAGATGTCAAGTTCTCAATCCGTCCACTCTTCTGCCACTCCCTGAGGGGGGTGTATACTACGGATTCATCATGGACGAAACTTATGTTTTTCTTCTCACTGGCACCATCAAGAAGGAAATGCATCCCAACCTATCCTTTCATGATGGACAAGCACTCCTTCATGACGGAGCAGGATATGCCTTCTGTACCATGTGGTACAAACCAAACATCACTCCTGAACCCTGCTATGAAGATGAACTCTATATCTGGTCGAAGTAAAACTCACTGCACAAGACTTCTACTGTGATTCTGAAGGCAACAGTATGGTCTTGATTCATCTACCTCCGGAACTCAAGCATTTGTACCGTCATTGGGACACTGCCATTCCACATGTCCCTGTGACCAAGTTGAAAACAATATCATGGAATGATCTTGGGCCTATGGCAAAAGCATGGGCCACTATGGACGAATCACAGCTACAGGAAAATGGTGTTGTCAAATATCCAACAAATGACCCTAAAAGCATGGCCACGTCATTTCCTGGAAAATAAGTTCCAAGATTTAACCATAGTGAATGAATACGACCCAGATACACCTCATGACTGTTTTGAACAGATGAAAATGGAAACAACACATCTACCAACTGTACATGAAGACCCATTGGTAGATCCCGATCTCACCCTGTTTGTGGACGGCTCAAGATATGCTGATGAAGAAGGAAGATACCATACAGGATATGCCGTAACCACAACAGATGAAATTGTCAAATCATCATCTTTACCATCAACTATGTCTGCACAAGAAGCTGAATTGCAAGCCCTGACTTCAGCATGCAAGATCTCTGAAGGAAAGCGCGCCAATATCTACACGGATTCAAGATATGCACTGGGCGTGGCTCACGACTTCGGATTAATTTGGAAAACAAGAGGATTTCTTACCACCACCGGTACACCAATCAAGCACGGTTCCGCAATCAAGGAGCTGATGGACGCCCTCCTACTCCCAGAAGAAGTGGCTATTTTGAAGATAAGAGCACATGGGAAGTTGGACTCAGATGAAGCAAGGGGCAACCATCTAGCTGATCAGGCTGCAAAACAAGCTGCAAAAGAACCACAGGAAGTGGAAAGAAGAGTGTCCGGAAATGAAGAAACTCCCATATTTACTCTGCAGACTCTTCCAACTGACCTGAAAATCCTGCTGGAACAATAGGCTACAGTTGCCCCTGAAGAAATACAGAAGTGGAAACAGAAAGGGGCAGTTCTGAAGGATGGAGTGTACTCCAACAACCTCAATTTCTGCCTCCCTAAGAATTTGTACCCAGCAGTCGTACAATGGGCACACAGACCTGCACATTTATCAAAAGATCTAATGAATGCTCTTGTACAAAAATACTACCTCATTGTCCCCATACGAGATTCTATTTGGGACTGCACCTAGGCTAGGTTGCTATTTTCCCCAAAAACTACAACTTCAAACTGATGTTTTAGTAGATTATGTAACTGAACTCGCAAATGCTTTGAACAAAATCCATGTCCAAGTTTTCTCTAAAATTCCAGATCCTGATTCTGACACAGGCAACCACAGTCTGCTCCCCGGTGACTGGGTTCTGGTCAAGAAATTTCTGCGAAAACACACCCTGGAACCAAGATTTGACGGACCGTTCCAAGTTCTCCTGATCTCCCCTACCTCTGTCAAATTGGCCGGAAGGCCTAACTGGATCCACGCTTCCCACTGCAAGAAGACACCTGCCCCAGAGGAAGCTAACTCTATGCAACCATGTGCCTCTGGTACATTATCTCCTTAGTCGGCCTCCTTAAAGCCCAGCAGGTGGCCATCACCAAAGATGCTAGTGGATACACTTTCTGGTATAATTCATCATGTACCCATGTGGCTACATTCACTTTTGATTACTGTGATATTGTAGAGTGCCCATTCCCTAAGTCACAGATTCAAGCCATTTATAAAGATATACCACAAGCAAAAGACCCTTACGTTTGTGTAGTAGATGAACAATGGGGTTGTGACTGTAACTACTGGGGGGCTGCGGGATGGAATACTGGGCCTGTCTGGGGTTACAAACCCAAAAGTGCTTTATCTAAGATAGACAATCAGGGTAGATCCCTCCTTCAAAGAATGACTTTAAGAAAGCCTGGAGGAAGTACCCCTATGAAATTAATGTTAAATATTGAACATCCTGGCCCCGAGGATGCAGACCGATATGTAATGGGAATGTATTGGAAGAAAAGGTTCCTACAACAAATTAGGTCATTTCTACCTCAGAGATATGTCCCACTCTCCAGAGTGGCAAGGGGCTGATCATATGGTCCCAAATCCGCTAAAACCACATATCCAGTCCTTTAAAGATATGATGGCCATCGCTAACCCCACTTTTGAAGATACCATGGCCGCTGAAACTGGATTCAAAGACATTAATTTGTGGTTAGAATGGATGAGGTATAATGCTAACAAACATAATAAAACAGCATGTTATGTATGTGGCGGTGCCCGACCCCACCTTGGCACCGTCCCCCTAACTCTCCCTTTAGAGATAGAAGATTGCTTCTTAAGCCTTTTTGCTTACCAATATGACTTTAATAGGTCCCTCTGCATGGCATGGACGGCAGAATACCCTCTCTTAGTTGAAAATGTTAAGCCACCAGATGGAATCACAGTCTATAGAAGTAATTACACTTGTTATGCCATGTATGACGGGATTGGTAAATTCATGGGTAATTTTTCTAAAGGTTATTGCGCCACTTACAGAACTGTTCCTATACGCCTGTTGCAACACCATACCAGGTCATTGGGGGATATTTACTGGTTATGTGGGGATCTAGTTAAGATCTAGGCTGGAAACTGAGTGGTGGGGTGAGTGTACCCTGGCCAAAGTTATCATGCCCATTCATATTATTTCTGATAATCATCATGACACATACGACCCTCCACATACATCAGCCAGAGTAAGGCGCGAAACCCCAGTAAAAGGCAGTTTTGACCCACACATTTACATAGATGCCATTGGGGTGCCTAGGGGGGTACCTAATGAATTTAAAGCTAGAGATGAAGTAGCTGTAGGTTTTGAATCACTTTTTACCATAGTCACTGCCAACAAAAACCTTAATTGGATTAATTCTATCTATTACAACCAACAGCGCTTCGTGAACTACACCAGGGATGCCCTCCAGGGCTTGGCCGAGCAATTACAGGCCACATCCCAAATGACCTTCCAGAACAGACTGGCCTTAGACATGATCTTAGCCGAAAAAGGGGGGGTCTGTAAAATACTTCCCGACACTATGACTTGTTGCACTTACATTCCAGAAAACACAGGTCCTAATGGTAAAGTCACTCTGGCCATAGCTAAATTAAACAGACTCTCAGAAGAGTTAAAGAGACACTCTGGAGTTACTGATCCCTGGGAAAAATGGTTTGGTTGGATGACTGGTTGGCAGAGAGCTTTAGTCCAGATTGGTATTGCCTTACTAATTTTTCTTTTTATTCTCGCTCTTCTCATTTGTTGTGGCCTCCCATGCCTAAGGAAATTCATGCAGAAAACTGTAGACCAAGCAACACCAACCTTCACTCATCTGACAATCGATGATCAAGACCTCATCTCACCCTGTATTCCGCTACAAACTCTCCCTTATACTGATGAAGTGCAGAAAGTCTAGGAAGGGACAGTACAGGGACAGCGTCCGTCTTTATGGGTGGACTGCCGTACGGAGAAGTAGTGGATAAGCCACTATGGGTTACCAGCGGAGTGAAGAGTGTTCCTGAACCGTACTGACGGATGTGCTGCAGCCTGTTAGGGTCAAGAGAGGGATAGACTTGCACTTTGCATTAACACTAAGTCAGCGGTCATGGGGTTTCTGTGTCTTTAGGCTAATACTTCTTCTGATACTAACAAATAAAGTTTTGTCTTTTAGCAAATAACATTTTAGGGGGGACTGTTGTAGAATTATTAGGCCTCTATAAATCTGTAAGGCCCCTTTAAATCCTCTTGTTATACCTCTAAGAGGCCCCCATAGTTTTACAAGGAAGCTTTGTCTATAGAACATAGAATTTGCATGTCAGCAAGAAATAGCTTTGATAAAATGTGTATTTACTAAAATCCTTGAAACTTAACCTTGAGAAACTAACAAGTGCCAGCTACGCTCTAAATGGATAGCTGCCAAAAGGCCCCTCCCGTCGAGTGAGCTCCTCGTGTTAGCAAAATGGCGCTAAAACCTGGAGGAGTTAAAAATGACGAGGATAGTGACCTAAGAATGGGGAGGGCATTTTACTAACATCTTAGCACCTAAGCCAATTAACAATGTCTATTTGTCTATAGCTTGATTTTCTTCAGTGATGTAATAATGCCTGTAAAAGGGTCTGCGCACCCATTTTCTGTCAGAAGCCATTAAACTTCTCCGAAGTTCTTTCATTAACCTGAACTTTGTGTCTCAGTGTGAATTTACTTCTGCGTGCACGCAACTTTATTATCTTTAATTTGGACAGGAACAGATAGTCATTCAAACTAATTGGTTTGCAGTAAATCATCTAGAACACTCTCTTGCTATATCACTTCTAAGCTCTTGTAAGAGCTTGTTCCTGTCTTGCTCTCTGAAAGAGTCTACGGTGGTTATGGTGTCGGCTGGAGTGCTTGGAGCCCTCAGGAAGCGCTAGGAGCATCCTTCAATGGTGCCAGGTGATCTGTTACACAGAGAAAAAGTGGTAGTGGTTGGTCACTTTTGGGAGTCCAAAAAGAACAAAAAGATGAATGGTTCACCTGGCTCATAGGTAGCGATTGTTCGCTGGGTTTGTGCAAACAATCCTAACAAACAGCGCTCTCCTGGCTTGTTGTGAAATGAAGCAGGCGTTTGTACCAAATCACAGGTGTTTGCGGGGTTGAGTGTCCGCTTCAGAGTTCCAGACACTCGACGACCAAGTACCCCTGCCTGCTTTTGGGAGGAAAGATGGCCGCCGTTTTCCAGCACGCGTTTTGTTCGGTTATGTGGCGACAGCACAGAGACAGCACTTAAGTTTGTGGTTATCTTTGAAGTAAAATGGGCCAGGGGTGGTCTGTGTTCGGTAGATCAATCTACCGAACGCAGGGAAAAATAACTGGGACAAAAAAATATGGGGTTTTGTTACACCAGTTACATCCCCCTGGCTGTCAATCAGAAAACTGGTCCTGTGACTTCCTGGTTTGTTTAACTCAGTGGAGATAAACGCAAGAGGTAGCAATTGTATTAGGAAATCTGTGATTGAACATCCACAAAAAGTATGGCCGGGGTTAGGGGGCGGGGCGGCTTGCAAAAGCTGCAGACAAGAGATTTGCAGCTTTTAAAACCTGTATTTATACATTCCCCAAATTAAAAAGTGCATCATTAAATTCATGCATATTTTTATTGGACTTATATCTACTAAACAGTGTTTTTATTTTATTTGGGATGTGGTGTGTACCTTTAACACAAAGTTCTCTGATCCCATCATGCCATAGTCTCTCTATAAAAGCTCTCTAGTCTCTTTGTCTCACTAATGCTCTTGTTTGGATGGGGTCCAGCAGTGTGTGATCGGTAGGAGGTGAATATCCAAGGGAGAAATCCTGATTGTTTGACTCGAGGTGCTCGATGTCCAGGTCTCGCACTAGGGCAACATTTTGTCAGGTCCACGACACCAAAGGAGAAATTAATCATAACATTAGCACAAATCTTAAGTTTCAATCAAATCACCATGGTAACTGATGGAATCATTGGAAGCATTCCACTGATTATTGCACAACCTTTATAACTTTGCAGAACTTTTCATAACACTACACATGCTAAATCTCTGCCATTGATTGTATAGTATAGTTGTTCTGGTGCCTATAGCCTGTCCCTATTGCCTTTTCAGGCACATTGCTGCCTAGTAAAACCTCTAGTGTCAGTCACTCAGACGGCCACTAGAGAGTCCTGTGTCAGTGCAGCACCTTTGTTCAGCGTCTCCACGTTCTGCATGGAGGTGCTGAATGTTACCCATAGAGAACATGCACAATATCTTCCCAATGCTTTCCTATAGGAAAGCATTGGTTTAGCTTAGATTTTGAATATTGATTATCTCAGGCAGGACAAGCTACAGAAAACTAGCACGGCGTGGGAAAGATAGCGAGTAAAAACACCTATCATGTGATCTTGTACCTAAACAGACACAGAAAGACACACTCTCTGACACAGACACACACAAATACTCTGACACACTGGCAGTCACACACATTCTGAGACACACACACTGACAGAGAGACATACACACACTGACAGCCACACACACACACGCACACACACACGCACAGAGACAAACACACACACACTGATAGAGATACAGATACACACTGACAGAGAGTCACAAACACACATACTGACAGAGTCAAACACACACACTGACAGAGAAAGACAAACAACCACAGTGACCGAGAGACACACACACTGGCAGAGACACACACACACACACACACTGGCACACACACACACACTGACAGACACATACAGTGATAGAGAAACACATACACTGATAGAGAGACACATACAAACAGTGACTGAGAGATATACACACACACACACACACTGACAGAGATACAAACACACTGACAGAGAGACACACACACACTCACATACAAACACACACACACACTGACATTTTAATCCACCCAGCCTCCCTACCTTGGACTTTCTCTGGGGTCCAGTGGGGCGCCTCCCTCATCCTGCATGCAAGGGAGTAGTAATCTTCATGTGGCTCCTCTCTGCTCCCTGTAGTGATGCCGGTTCGAAATGATGTCATATTCCGACTCCCGGCATCATTAAACAGCACGAGGGAGCAGAAAGGAGCTGCAGGAAGATCACTACTCTCTCGCATGTTGCCCCTGCCTGCCACCTCCACGATCCCTGAGCCGGCCTCCTCCATGCAACCCAGGGCAGCCGCCTGTACAATCCCTGAGCCGGCCATCTACGCTCCTCAGGGCAACCGGTCAGCACAATTGTTCCCCCATCTAGCTAAAGGGACTCAAATCCCTGGCGCCAGGGCAAAATTTCTAGTCGCCATGGCGACCTCGCCCCTGTGATTTGTCAAGCCCTGACTTAGACCAAGAACATGCCATAGTTCCAATAAAAAAGAAAGGAAGGCAGCGCCACTATAAACCACATAAATAAAAGAGCACAGAATAGGCAGACTAGAATGCAATATATATGATAGATAATAAGCAAATAGAAGTCCAGAATAAATAGTCTGACTGGTAGATGAATCAAACAAATATCTTTGTAGAGGTGAATACAGTCTTTTGTAGTGGGGGATTCTTCAGAGTGGTGTAGATGCGTCTTTGTACATCATATGAAATGAGAAAATAACAACTGATGGTATAGTATGTCCGAAAGGGGTAGAAGCAATAAAAGAGTATATGGTCCTACTCACGTTTTCAAGAGCTATAGACTTAGCTCTAGTGTTGATAACGTACAGTGGTATAATCCCCACTTATGGGATACGTGAGGTCTTAGTATTCTTTCTTGATTAGGGAACCATATGTGGAAATAAAAGCAGGAACAACAATGGTGCTCAAAGTATAAATTGCCAGAGGTGAGAAGATAAAAACCAAGTGGTTACTCACATTTAGTTGAACAGACTGACTGTTCAATGAATACAGCTTGAGTGGTATAATCCCCACCTAGGATTCTTGGGAGTAATATCCTCACTGGAAAGTAAAAACACTTCTGTGCCGGATAAAAGGATGGTAGCAATAAAAAAGTCAAATAATAATAGTAATAAAAAGTAAGATGGCTAACTCACAGTAAGAAAGTGGCCAAAATACCTTTATTTAAAACAATATAGTTTAAAAAACCACAACGCGTTTTGCCCTTAGGCTTTATCAAGTGGAGATCAGAAAGTACATCCTGTTACATACAGGTTTATATAGGCAGTGAACATATTAGAAAATGGCGCCAAAATTATGTCATAATTTTTTTTTTTTCTCAAAAGTGCTAAATTTTATATGTGTAAGTGAGTACATACCTATATGTGAAACATGTAATAGTTTAAAATTAAAAACGAGGTTTTAAACTCACAATACCTTACATATTCTATTTAGATACAACAATCACATGATCGGTTGCCATTTTTTTTTTTTTCAAAAGTGCTAAACTTTATATGTATCAGTGAATACATACCTATATTGGAAACATGTGATAGTCTAAAATTTAAATTAAAAACAAGGTTTTATACTCACAATACCTTGCATATTATTTAAATAGAACAGTCACGTATATAAGTCACATTGTATAAATATGTACTTCATGCACAAAATAATTATAAAAGATAATAAAATATAAGAAATATATTATAAAAAATTAATTATAAAAATTATAAAAAAATTATAAAAAATTAAACAGGTCGAACTCTACATTAAGACCTTCGGGGGTAAGGGTTTTTAAAAGGAACACCCAGTGCATTTCTTTTTGTCCCAGTAATTTTTGAGGTCACCTCCCCTCCAGGGTAATTTACATCTTTGGATCCCAGTACATTTTAAAAATTTAGGGTCTTTGTTGTGTTGAATAAAATGCTTTGAAACAGAGTGATTAAGGTAGCCTTTGATAATATTTCTACAATGTTCTGCTAACCTTATTTTTAAGCATCATGTGGTCATACCCACATACTGGAGGCCACATGGGCACTCCAATAGGTATACAACATTCTTAGTAGTGCAACATATTAAATCTTTGATAGGGTATGCAATACCGGTTTTGTTTGAGGTGAATTGTGTTGTCTTTGATGTGCTGTTTTGGTCAGTGGATCTGCAGACAATGCATCTGTTGCATTTGAAAAAACCTTTAGAATTTGATAAAAATGATGGATTGCTTGTATTGGCTTTTTTTGTATAATTTTTAGTAAGCATTGTCTTTAGGTTTGGGGCCCCTCTAAAAATGATATGGGGTTTATATGGGATGAGTGTCTTTAAAATTTCGTCTTGTTTTAAAATGTGCCAGTGTTTTTGAATAGTTTTTTTCACAATTTTATTCTTTTTGTCAAAGATAAAGATGATCGGCATGGATGGTGGGTCTTTATTTTTATTCGTATTATATTCTAAAAGCTTGAGTCTTTCTTTTTGTTTCACTGCTTTGAGGGATTCTTCTAGCTTTTCTTTTGGGTAATTTTTACTGATAAATTGAGCTTCTAGTGTTCTAGCTTGTTTGTCAAAATCTGTATTAAGGGAACACTTCCTGCGAAGACATAGGAACTGACCTTTAGGGATCCCATCTAACCATGGTTGGTAGTGGCAGCTTGATCTGTCAATGACTGTGTTGGTGCACACTTTTTTAAAAAAAAGTTTGAGTGTTAATATTCCCATCCTGGATAAAAATTTGGATGTCTAAAAAATTTATTAAATCTTTGCTGTGTTCTGATGTTAAAATGATGCCACTATTGTTGTTGTTTAGATGATTTAAAAAAGTTTAAGTGAGGTTTCAGGACCTTTCCAGATAAAAAACAAATCATCTATGTATCTAAAATAGGATACTAGGTTTGCTTTCCAGGGGTGATCTCCCCAGATTGCTTTAGACTCCCAATTGTCCATAAAAAGATTGGCATAACTTGGTGCAAACCTAGTACCCATAGCTGTGCCTTGTCTTTGAATGTAAAAAGTGTCTAAAAACCAAAAATAGTTATTTGTTAAAATCATTTTTATCCCTTCTAAGATAAAATTAATTTGTTTTCTGGAATTTTATTATCCGTTTTTAATCTATTTAAAACTGCTTCACACCCTAATTCGTGGGGGATTATGGTGTACAAAGACTGGACATCACAAGTGACTAGAATAAAATCTGGATGCCAGGTAAAATTTTCTAAAAAACGTAAGAGAGACATGGAATCTTTTAAGTATGACCTCATAAGTCTGACTGATGGTTGTAGTAAAATGTCAATATACTCTGATAAGTTTGATAAAACAGAATTGATCCAGGAGACAATAGGTCTACCTGGTGGATTGGTCTCATTCTTGTGTATCTTTGGTAAAAAGTATATAACTGGAATTTTTGGATGAGGTATATTTAAATAAGCAAATTCTTTTTTTGTTGAGGATATTGGAATTTAAGCCTTTGGTTAAAAATGATATAAGGGAGTTTTGGATGGTATGGGTTGGGTCTGATAGTAGCTTGTCATATACTTTGGGGTCATTAAGCTGTCTAAATGCTTCTTTGATGTACATTTCTTGTGAGAGTATAACTAGGCAGCCCCCTTTATCGGCTGGTTTGATGAATATTGTGTCATCTTTTTTAAGATCTGTGAGAGCTTTTCTTTCTTGAAAGGTTAAGTTATATTGGTTATATTTATGATATTTGTGGTTGTTTTTTTTGGAGGTATTAATTTTTTCTAAGTCTTGCTTTACCAAATTCTCAAAAACTTCTATCGGGCCAGATTTGAAACTTGATGGGTAAAAATTAGAGTTATTCTTAAGGGTGGTGTATTTCACTGGTATCTCGTCATTAATACATGGAGGTGTGGGGGAATAGTTGGTCTGTCCCTGGTTAATAGATTGATTCTCAATTCTGCTGCTAAAAAATCTTTTTAGTGTAGCTTTCCTAACAAACTTATTTAAATCTAAAAAGGCTTGGAATGGTTGATAGGGATTGGTAGGTGCAAATTTGAGGCCCTTAGTTAAAACCGAAATTTGGGTAGTAAAGTTTTTTGGGAAAGGTTAAAAATTCCATGAGGGTTGTCTGTATTAGTTAGTGTCTCTCTAGTCTTTCTCTTTTGAAATCTTCTGCCACTTCTCCTTCCTCTAGGCTTAGATTTCTCTTTTTTGTTCTGGGTAGGTAAGTTGTGGCAGTAAGTGGATTTGGGCCTAGTTCTAAAAAATGATCCTCAGTGTCTGTGTCCAAATCTGTAGATAACACTTGGTATCTGTTAGGATGGTGTGTGGAGGGTAGGTGAGGGGGTGTGCTTGAATTGTTTGAATTTATGTCTGAATCTTTGAGGTCTGGGTGTGAGATCAGGTCTTTGTGGGATAGTCATGAGTGGGACAGGTTTGGTGGGCCTGGGTTTAGGATAGTTGGAATAGGAGGGTGAAATGGTTGGGGGTGAGATGTGGTGGGAAGAGCTGTGATACTTCTGTGGTGGTGGTTGGTGGTAGGGGACGTGAGGAGGTTGTCTGTGATGGATGTAGCGTGGGTGGGGTCTGCTGGGGTAATGTGTAGGCGCATGAGGAGGATAATCTGAATAATAGGAGTGATGGCGAGTGTGGGAGACAATAGGTCTTCTGGGATCTTGTTGGTTAGGGATGG
>OW240922.1:126700112-126713604 GCA_933207985.1 Pelobates cultripes | reverse complement strand
AAGTACCAAATAGCGCTCAGATCCTATGCACACAGTCCAATTGCCATGGAGTTAAAGTGTTCACAAAGTCTGTTCTCCATACGAATAGACTCCACGGGATGGCTATCTGGGGTAATGTTGTTCATACGGTTTAAACTACCGAATGAACAGGCATTCGGTTAACTGACCGAATGCTGGAGCAAGGAGGCTGACGGCTCAGCGGTGTTCGCGCAAATAAGTGTCCGTTTACAGTTCCACAGTTTGGGCGCTGAACACCATTGCCGTTCGGGACTTTAAAATGGCCGCCGCCACGTTTTCGGCAGCCGAACAAAAGCCATCAAGCATTCGTCAATTAAGCTGCGGTTAACCGCAGCTTCTGGGAGGTAAATTGCCGACACACTCCAGCTCCCAGGTGGTCCAGTCATTCGTGCGTTAGTTCGGTAGATTTAATCTACCGACCGCCGGGCAGAAAGGCACGAATAAGCCTTTTCTGCAGGGGACAAGAAGTCTTTTAACATGGGGCCATAATCCAAAGGCAACAGGCGAGCAACCAGGCGTCTCCAATGCAATGTGGCGAGATTGCTCTCGTCACAGACACTATAGTCACCAAAACAACTTTAGCTTAGTGAAGCAGTTTTGGTGTGTAAATCATACCCATGCTGCCTTGTTGCTCAATTCTCTGCCATGTAGGAGTCGAATTACTTTGTTTATGCAGCCTTAGTCACACCTCCCTGCATGTGACTTACACAGCCTTCCTAAACACTTCCTGTAAAGAATCATCTAATGTTAACACTTCATTTAGTGCAAATGTCCTATCTCCTTTTCTTTTAATAGCCTTCCAGATCTGCAGTGTGTGATTGAAGTTACAGAGAAGGAGATAAAAACTTCAAAAATAAGTTTAAATCTGATTGAAAATTAAACCATGCAGGCTGTGTCAGTCACAGCCAGGGGACGTGTGATTAAGGCTGCATAAACAGAAACAAAAGTGATTTAACTCCTAAATGGCCGATAACTTTTGGGAAACTTCGTAGGCATGATCTATACACAGAAACTGCTTCAATTAGCTAAAGTTGTTTTGATGACTATAGTGTCCATTTAACTCCAACCAAAAGCAAGGGTTTTCATAAAAAAACAAAACTAGCTTTTATTAGACTAACCCTTTCCAAAGTGGTCAATCACCCCCACCCCCTCCCAAAAATATATTTTTTAAAAATTATATATATTTCCTGGCCAAACATGGCAGCATCACTTATGGGTTAGCTCCTCGCCAGTTGTCAGGACAGGATTAATTAATCAAACCATTAATAATAGTCAATATAAGCTCCCCCCCCCCCCAAAAAAAACTCCCCAGTATTTTTTTCCTGTCCCAGCTGACAGGCAGGGATTTTTTGTGGATCCCACATAAAATTATATTCTTTACTGGGCTCATTAGCATGTTTAACTTGGTTCTACCAGGGGGAGTTCAGCCTCTCTCTCCCCAAAGAAACCAGTAAACAGGCTGTGTTAGCAGCACTAACTGGTTTGAGTCCCTCATTACCGAGACTCCACCATGGGAATAATATCTCATAAAATACCAGTGTAAGAAGTGTGGAAAGCTATCAACTTACCTTTGGTTGGAGCCTTCTTGGTCACATTTCAGGCTGGCTGTGATCTGACTTCATGTTCCCAGAATCCAAGATGGCTGGCGCAACTTCAAATTACCTTATTTAAGCTCTTGGCAATTTCGCGCATGCGTGGTATGACGGTCGTGCTAAAACCCTAATGAGCATGTGCAGCACTATCTAGTGGTATAAAAACATATTGCAGCATAGTAGTTTTACCGGAAAGAAGAAAAAGGTGAGTCCAGTTTCAGGGGGATAAAAGAGTGCATTGACGGCCTAAAAGTTCTAACATATGGTCCTTTCATTTCAGCCTTAGAAACTCCCATGAATCCTCTCCAATGAAAAAGAAACAGAAAACTAATCGCTGCATGGGCTGTGGTTCTAAGGCCCCAAAGGGGAAGAACGTATGTTTCCAGTGTATGGAAGATGTGGTTGAGAGACAATCACATAGAAGCTCACGCCAAACATATAAAAAAATTGTAACGGACCGTTTTGCACAAAAGGGGAAAAAAACGCTTAGACGATAATCCCCCTTTTCAGAGACAGGCACAGCTACGGTATAATCACCAAAACTCACGAACCGCCAATAAGTGAATGCTCCAAACTCCCGAACGGCATACAAGGGAATAAGGTAGCACTTCAAATAAGCGAACAGGAACCATACGAATAGCTGCTAGTAGGCGAACAGGAAAAGCAGACGAACAGCTTACACTCCTGGCAATCAGTCTCTAACAGCATACAGTGAATCCCCCCAAGAACGAGACAAGGCTCCGTGTTGAGGGTCAAGCAGTGGTCTGTTTAATGAGGGCTACCTGCCCAGCTTTTATGCAGGTCTCCCACCTAGTGGACACTCCCCTAGGGGACCAAATGGGAGACTGTGACAAGGGACAGACAAGTATACAAAAAGGACACACAGTCACAGTATATTCCCACAATGCATCCTGGCTTCCTCCCTTCTGCCCTGGGAGATAATTGGGAAGTAACTCAATTATCTCCCAAGACAAAGGCAAAACTCCATTACACACGTGGGAACACAAAACCAGCATAACACTTTAAAATGCACAAAGTAACATTTACTACCTAAACCACAGACATGTAACATATCCCCAGATAGCTCAGGTCTGAGTGCACATTATTAGGTGAATGGCACTCAGACTACACGAATACAATTCAATCGCCATGGAGCCAAAGTCTTTACAGTCAGTTTCATACGAATGGGCTCCATGGGATTCCTATCTGAGGTATAAGACATTCACACAAAAATACCGAACACTGGGTCATTCGTGTGCTTTCACCGAACAAGAAGGGAGGTCGGCGGCTTCAGCGGTGTTCGCGCAAAACTGTGTCCGATTTTAGTTCCATGAAAATAGAGGCGAACACCGCTGTTCATTCGTATGGTTTAAAATGGCAGCGACCTCGTGTTCGGGATACGAACGGCGGCCACCCAGCGTTCATCAATTAAGCTGCGGTTAACCGCAGCTTCAGGGAGGTTAATTGCCGGCACACTCCAGCTCCCAGGTGGTCCAGTCATTCGTACGGTTGTTCGGTAGATTGAAACTACTGAACAACCGGCAGAAAAGCACGAATACAGCTTTTCTGCATGCAAAAATAAAGTCTTTTAAAAGGGGGCCATAGTCCAAAGGCAGCAGGCGAGCAACCAGGCTTCTCCAATGCAATGTGGCGAGATTGGTCTCGTCACATCTCTCCCCTTTTTCAAACAGACTAACAGGGTATCTGACCTCCTGCCGGTCAGTGCCCTTGTTAGTCCAGCAGCCCACCCACAACAAATAATCCACAGCACAGCCCACCCACAATAAATGGTTACTGCACCTGGGTAGAGAAGAAGCTTGTCCATGTCCAGGTGCCTCACCACTGCTGTGCTGGGTACGGGTACGCTGACTTGGTGGGTTGCTGCGTGGGCAGAGACCAGCGGCACTCTGCCCTGTTGCCAGCGCTACTGGGAGGGTAGCCTGGTGGAAGCCTGGTTGTTGAAGGGGGAGACCGACTGTCTCCCCTTTAAATACACCGCTCTGCTGCTGCTGCTGGAGACCGACTGTCTCCCTTTTAGATGCACAGTCCTGCTGCTGGGGACCGACCGTCTCCCCTTTGGTTGCCCATCTCTGCTGCTGGAGGGGGAGACCGACTGTCTCCCCTTTGGCTAGACAGCCCTGTCGCTGGGGAGAGGGGGTAACAGGCTCCTCTCCCAATATAACACTCTGCCGCTGGGGAAAGGAGACTGAGCTCTCTATTCCCTGCCCATTAATGATCTGCCGTTGGGGAGAGGTGGTAGCAAGCTCCTCTCCCATACCTATTTTCATCCTCTGTGGAGGGAGACCGACTGTCTCCGCTCCCAATACAGTGTCCTGCTGCTGGGGAAAGGAGACTGGGCTCTCTATTCCCGGTAGGACACTCTGCCGCTGGGGAATGGAGACTGGGCTCCCTATTCCCTGCCGCTGGGGAATGGAGACTCGGCTCCCAATTCCCTGCAATATCTCCCGCTGGGGAATGGAGCTCGGGCTCCCAATTCCCTGCAATATCTCCCGCTGGGGAATGGAGACTGGGCTCCCAATTCCCTGCAATTCATTCTGCTGCTGGGGGACAGGAGCAACTATCTCTGTCCCCTGTAACTCAGCCTGCCGCTGGGGAATGGAGCTCAGGCTCCCAATTCCCTGCAATATCTCCCGCTAGGGAATGGAGACTGGGCTCCCAATTCCCTGCAAGATCTCCCGCTGGGGAATGGAGACTGGGCTCCCAATTCCCTGCAATATCTCCCGCTGGGGAATGGAGCTAGGGCTCCCAATTCCCTGCAATTCACTCTGCCGCTGGGGAATGGAGACTGGGCTCCCAATTCCCTGCATATAACACTGCCGCTGGGGAATGGAGACTGGGCTCCCAATTCCCTGCAGTACCTGTCGCTGGAGTTCTTCCCAACGTGCCAGCTGACCTTCTCTTTCTGCCCGGTGTTGCAGATTCTTGAACACTAGATTCCTTATAAGCTGCACCGATTTCTCCGGTGGATTGGGTCCGTAGTACTTCAGCCGCAATCCCATCATATTGTCAAACTCTCTCCTTGAGTAGCTGTACGCCACTGCTGGTTCCATGCTGTTGCTGTCAGGGTCGCTGTACTGGGACACGCGTTGCCCTCAAATTGTAAATCCACGGAATGGTGTCTCCTGTAGCTGTCCTGTAGTCCGTGGGAACGATCCCGCCGCTTGCCACCAATTGTAACGGACCGTTTTGCACAAAAGGGGAAAAAACCGCTTAGACGATAATCCCCTTTTCAGAGACAGGCACAGCTACTGAATAATCACCAAAACTCACGAACCGCCAATAAGTGAATGCTCCAAACTCTCGAACGGCATACAAGGGAATAAGGTAGCACTTCAAATAAACGAACAGGAACCATACGAATAGCTGCTAGCAGGCGAACAGGAAAAGCTTCCAAGCGGCTTACACTCCTGGCAATCAGTCCTTAGCAGCATACAGTAAATCCCCCCAAAGGCGAGACAAGGCTCCGTGTTGAGGGTCAAGCAGTGGTCTGTTTAATGAGGGCTACCTGCCCAGCTTTTATGCAGGTCTCCCACCTGGTGGACACTCCCCTAGGGGACCAAATGGGAGACTGTGACAAGGGACAGACAAGTATACAAAAAGGACACACAGTCACAGTATATTCCCACAATGCATCCTGGCTTCCTCCCCTCTGCCCTGGGAGATAATTGGGAAGTAACTCAATTATCTCCCAAGTCAAAGGCAAAACTCCATTACACATGTGGGAACACAAAACCAGCATAACACTTTAAAATGCACAAAGTAACATTTACTACCTAAACCACAGACATGTAACATATCCCCAGATAGCTCAGGTCTGAGTGCACATTATTAGGTGAATGGCACTCAGACTACACGAATACAATTCAATCGCCATGGAGCCAAAGTCTTTACAGTCAGTTTCATACGAATGGGCTCCATGGGATTCCTATCTGGGGTATAAGACATTCACACAAAAATACCGAACACCGGGTCATTCGTGTGCTTTCACCGAACAAGAAGGGAGGTCGGCGGCTTCAGCGGTGTTCGCGCAAAACTCTGTTCGATTTTAGTTCCATGAAAATAGTGGCGAACACCGCTGTTCATTCGTATGGTTTAAAATGGCCGCGACCTCGTGTTCGGGATACGAATGGCGGCCACCCAGCGTTCATCAATTAAGCTGCGGTTAACCGCAGCTTCAGGGAGGTTAATTGCCGGCACACTCCAGCTCCCAGGTGGTCTATTCATTCGTGCGGTTGTTCGGTAGATTGAAACTACCGAACAACCGGCAGAAAAGCACGAATACAGCTTTTCTGCATGCAAAAATAAAGTCTTTTAAAAGGGGGCCATAGTCCAAAGGCAGCAGGCGAGCAACCAGGCTTCTCCAATGCAATGTGGCGAGATTGGTCTCGTCACAAAAATAAAAATGGATTACTGATGCCATTGCTGAATGTTTTCAATCAGTATCCAATGGGGCAGCCAAAAGGTACAGAGAAGCTTCTGTCTCTTCAGTATCCAGTATGGAACAACCTGAAATGGATTTTGAAGTGAATAAGTTAATAGAATTAGTGAGAAGCACTTTGAAAATTCAAGAGGAAAGATCCAAAACTGCTGCTTCAGATGTATACTATGAAGACTTAAGATCTTCCAGGCCTACGTTCCCACTTCACTCTACCATTAGAGAATTAATTTATTCAGAGTGGGTGAAACCAGAAAAAAGACTATCCATTCGCCCCGAAAGAAGCTAAACACTGGGAAAAAATTCCTAAAACTGATGCTGCAGTGATTTGGCTGGAAGAAAACTATGCTCCCTATAGACAGCATGGCTTATTTAAAAGAGCCCATGGAGAAAAGGATGGATTTTAATCTGGTTAAACTCTATTTTGCCACTGGATTGGGATTACATCTAGCTACTGATGTGAGTGCTGCTGCTGGAAGTGTGGATTGACAACTTAAAAGAAGATAAAGCCAGCGGAATGAGCTGAGATCATTTCATAAATTCTCTTAAAAATGTTAGGCTGGCGACAGACTTTGTCAGAATCAGCCCTGGACATTACAAAATCTTTGTCCAAAAACCTTGCCTTATCAGTGTCCTCTAGAAGAGTGTTCTGGTTCCATTCTTGGAGGGTGGACAATGTCTCCAAAGCCAACATTTGTGCCTTACTCTTTCACGGGGATAGACTGTTTGGGAAAATATAGACGATGCTATACAAAAGGCCACTTAGAAACATAGAAACATAGAATGTGACGGCAGATAAGAACCATTCGGCCCATCTAGTCTGCCCAATTTTCTAAATACTTTCATTAGTCCCTGGCTTTATCTTATAGTTAGGATAGCCGTATGCCTATCCCACTCATGCTTAAACTCCTTTACTGTGTTAACCTCTACCACTTCAGCTGGAAGGCTATTCCATGCATCCACTACCCTTTCAGTAAAGTAATACTTCCTGATATTTTTTTTAAACCTTTGTCCCTCTAATTTACGACTATGTCCTCTTGTTGTGGTAGTTTTTCTTCTTTTAAATATAGTCTCCTCCTTTACTGTGTTGATTCCCTTTATATATTTAAATGTTTCTATCATATCCCCCGTCTCGTCTTTCCTCCAGGCTATACATGTTAAGATCCTTTAACCTTTCCTGGTATGAAGCCCATGGAGCAACACAGGAGGGGAGTGGGCCTTGTATGTACGTAGCGGGGAATGTGGTGCGACTAAAAGAAAGACTACCCACTTATACCCCCAATAATGACAGACAATGCATATTGGATGAAACAGGCCACAGCATTTATTAAAGCTTACAACTGTAGGACACATCCGAACTTCATTCTTTTCCTTTAATTCCAATATAGATAAACACATAAATATATATATATACCATAATTAACACTTATAGCCCTACAGCCTTCAACTTAAATAACCGTCCTTGCCAACGAACTTAACCAGGTGCCTATGCACCAAAAACTTTACCCACTGGTGTCTCGCCTCCCCCCTCGTCCAAACCAAATTCCCATCATCTTAAATGCTCTAACCACCAGCCGGCTCTTAGCTCGGTGGGCACGTCCAATTCGGAAACTTGAAAGTTTACCTTACAGAGCAGGGGAGATTGAGACCCACCTTGTCCATCTCCTGACATTCCATCTGCTCCCCAACCCTGTTGGCAAGGACACGCTCCCCGCCACAAACCCCGCTGTTTTAAGCCTAAAATCAGCGGGGAGCCCCACCAAAACCAACCAAAGCCTGTTCCACCGCCTCCTGGATTGCAAGATTAAAGAGGTCGAGCCCGACCTCTGTGAGGTGCACACCATCACTCCTGAACAAATTAGCTGCCTCCCGCTCAAACACCATATGGCGCACCGGAATTCCATTTACCCCCAACACGAACTTGGAGACCCTCCGGTTCAATTTAACCCGACAACGGTCCATCGCCCGTTGATTATGGGCCCGCTGCCAGTAATTTCGTGAAATTACCTCAGACCAGACCAGTCGAACGTCCGGAAACAGAAACAATACCCGCGCTAAATCCCTCTTAATTGCGTTCCCCATCCCCCAAATAGGCATAGTCCCGAGATCATTACCCCCCAGGTGAATTACAAGGACACTAGGTGGACCCAAAAGCCGGGCAAGCTGAATTAGCTCAGGGAGGAGCCGGACCCACTTCATACCTCTATTCCCAAACCAGTGAACCTCCGCTTCAGAAGGCGTGAAACCAAGCAGCTCACCTCCCGGACGGACAGCCGCCCGCCGTCTGGCCCAGAAGACATACGAGTGTCCGATCACCCAGACCCTGGGGGGACTCCCACCTAAGGAGAAAACATCAATTCAGGAGGCGGGAAGGACGAACATATGAGACAAAACGCCCAGATGCCCACCTCCCAATCCTCTGAACCGCTTGCGCCGACATTCCCAGCCTAGAAGCTTCAGTGGCAGCGCCAATCCTAAATGAGAGCCCCCCAAACTCCTTACTGTCAACCCCCAATACCTCCAATCCAGAACGAAAAACTCGAATAAATTGAAAATGGGACAGAAAACTCCCATCCTCATGAACCAAAAGGGGGCCTGAAGAAACCGGGCGCAGTTCGCAGAATTCCCGAAAGGAAGAAACTGGGCAAATATCTGAACCAGGGGCAGCACCCAACCGCACCCATTTACCCCTTCCAAAGACATCCGTTTTTGACCGTCGTATCAGAAATGAAATCAGCCCCGGCTCGCACTGAACGTCGGCAAACAACACCCCCCCGCAGCTGCGCTTACTAGGGCTCACCAGTTCCCCAATACGCATGGCCCCAAAAAATGCCAGCGAATAAGCCAACTTAAACAGCCGTGCCTCAAACACCGAGTAACAGATCTGCGGGAGCACCCCACAGAGTCGTGACAAAAG
Source organism: Pelobates cultripes (assembly GCA_933207985.1). NCBI lineage: Eukaryota > Metazoa > Chordata > Amphibia > Anura > Pelobatidae > Pelobates > Pelobates cultripes. The sequence goes on along the minus strand of OW240922.1, from coordinate 126,704,621 downwards.
CACCGCAGAAACCGGTCTCCGTGCGTCAACCGACACAGCTCGCTCGGCGTCGCAGTCCCTTAAGTGCCTGACCCACAACAAATGCTTTAGTCGAATCTTCCCACCCACACAGCTTAAATAGAAAGCTAAGACCGGAGAAACGCGCGGAGATTGCAGAGGGAGACTTACCCTCAGATTCCCAGCGTTCCAAGAGCTGCAGTAGCCCCCCGAGACGCTCGGTCGGGGAACAAAAACCACCCAAATCCAACTCCCATTGCTCCCATTCACCCCACACCTTACTGTAGCGAATCCAGGTGGCTTTGGAAACCGATCCACGGACCCATTCCATCACTCTGCCTGACCAAGCGACCAGATGTCCGCCGGGCAAGGCGTTCCCACCGGTTCGGCCTGCGGGGCGACAGCCCGAAACTCCGACCACTGTGAACGAGAGAGAGCATCCGCCATCACATTGTGAACTCCCGGTATATGCTCTGCCCTACAATACACATTGAGACACAAACATCGGAGAACCAACCACCTAAGCAAGTGAACCACCGGAGGGGAGGAGGCTGTCAGCCGATTAATGGCCTGAACAACCCCCAAGTTGTCACAATGAAACACTACCCTTTGATCCTGCAAACGTGACCCCCAGACCTCCACTGCCACCAAAATGGGGAAAAGCTCCAGAAAGGCCAGATTTTTCGTGAGCCCAGAGACATGCCAACTGTCCGGCCACACGGCCACACACCAACTAGAGCCCAGAATGGCCCCAAATCCCACCGAGCCAGCCGCATCTGTAAATAGGTGGAGGTCGGCATTAGAAACCTCCGGCTTTTGCCAGTAGGACCGGCCATTGTATGTAGCCAAGAAGGAGTCCCAAACCGCCAAATCGTCCCGCAGCGGCCATGTAAGCCGAATGAAATGGCGAGGCCCGCAGACCCCGGCCGTCGCCGCAGCCAGACGCCGGTTAAAGACCCGCCCCATGGGCATGATCCGACAGGCAAAATTCAGTTTCCCCAGGAGCGACTGCAGGCAGCGCAGCTGAATCTTGCGCCGCCCCATGGCCACGGCCACCTCGCTCCGCAAGCCTTGAATCTTATCCAAAGGTAAGCGGCATTCCCCCGCCAGAGAGTCAATCTCAATGCCCAGAAAACTGAGACAAGTGACCGGGCCCACCGTCTTGTCGTGAGCCAATGGGACCCCAAACCGATGGAACACCTCGCTCAGAACCCGCAGCAGCATTGCACAGGCCGGCGAATTGGCGGGACCCACACAAAGGAAATCATCGAGGTAGTGTAGCAAGGAGTCTATCCCAGCCTCCTTCCTCACCACCCAGTCCAAGAATGTACTGAAGCATTCAAAGTAAAAGCAGGATAAGGAACAACCCATAGGGAGACACATATCCACGTAATACCGGTCTACAAAAACACAGCCCAGAAGATGGTGACATTCCGGGTGCACCGGCAGCAGGCGGAAGGCCGATTCCACATCAGCCTTGGCCAACAATGCCCCAGGGCCCTCGGCCCTGACCATGGCGACCGCCGCGTCAACGGACGCATAAGACACTCGGCAGAGTTCCGAAGAGATGTCATCATTCACCGAACCCCCCCTCGGGTACGATAAATGGTGAATCAGACGGTATTTACCTTGCTCCTTTTTGGGCACCACACCCAGGGGGGAGACCCGCAATTCCGGGAGCGGGGGGTCCATAAAGGGACCAGCCATCCGACCCAATGACACCTCCTTACTCAGTTTTTCCCGAACCACCCATGGGAATTCCCGGACCGACCGAAGGTTCCGTACCAGAGGGGAAGGGGGACGACAAGTGAACGGAATCCAAAACCCATGCTCAAAACCATCCAGTAGGATGTCGGCAGCCCGACGATTCCTATAACTGGCGAGCCAAGGGCGCATCGCGCTTATGACCACCGGCGTCGTCGCCCTTTGACCCCAAATCCCCTTTCTCACCCACTTTGCCCCGCTTGAAGCAGCGGGAGACGGGATGGGTTCCCCCACAGGTGGAACATTCATGCTTGAATCGGCAAGATGTCCCCCATTTGCAGTGACTGGCTGAATTTCCAACAACAGCCTGGCCTCTGATGCGCTTCCGATGAGGAGGAGGACCCCCCCCACCGGCCCCCCCGAGAAAAGACGAGAACCCACCCTGCTGGGGGGCTGGGCGGGTCATAATGGAGAGCCAGAGGCCAATGTCCAACTGGTCCCATGAAATGGAGGGGCGCACCGCTAACCTTTGACGGAATTGCTCGTCATATTTCCACCACCCCAGACCACCATAGGTACGACAAGCGTTCCAAATGGTATCCTGGTAGCAGAACAATGCGGAGCACTTCTGCGGAGCCCTTTCCCCAATCACACTGGCCAGGATCGCAAATGCGCGAATCCAATTCCCGAAAGTCTTAGGAATCTTCCGGTACCGGTACTTCTCCCTGTCTTTGTCGGAGTCTTTCCCGTCCTTCTCCAGTAAAGGAGGAGCCTCCTCCATAGGAAGGAGGGAGAAAATCTCAACAAATTCACCCCTCCAAATTTTGTCCCGAACCTCCTGTTTCAAGTGCACACCCAAGGGCCCTGACCAACACATATAGGTGGACCAACGTCCGCAACACCCGGGGGGTCACCCGATGTCAGGGACCCCCCAGCCACCGCCGGTGCCGAGGCACCCGATGCCATAGCAGGGGTGCCAGTTTGGCCACCCAACCCGGAAGAGGGGGACCCTGTGACCCCAGGAACCGCTAGAACCCCCTGTGGCTGCAGCGCTGAGGACCACACTGACCGAAGCTGACCATCTAATAGGGGGACCCTACCTGCGTGCGCACCCTGCTCCCAGTGATCAAGAAAACCCCGAAGCCCTGCCAGAAACCCCCCTAATGAGGAACCCCCAGATTGAGAAGAAGAAAAATTAGTAAACTCACCAGCCGATGCCCGAGGAACCTCCCGCGGCAAAGGAAATGAAGATGATCCAGGCAGCAGAGAGTTAACTTCATTTTCAGCACTGCTCAGCCTTGCAGCAGTACCAGGCGCCATCTGCTGGCCGGTCCCAGGAACTGCAGCCACAGCAGCCAGATCCTGTGAGAAGAGCAGCGGAGAGGAGGTAAGCTCACACCCCGCAGAGGAGGGCAGCCGAGGTGAGTACCCATGGGGTGCAGGGGGGACATAGGGACCAGAAATAGAGACAGAAGGGAGGGGGGGAGGAGGAAGGGAGACAGAGAGAGAGCCAGGAGGGGGAGCAGAGAGTGGAAGGGGGCCCAGCCCAGCAGTAACAGGGGAGGAGGAGGCAAGCATAGAGGGAGAGGGGGCACCAGAGGGAGAGGAAAGGGATGGAATCACAGGGGGGGGAGGAGGGAGGGGGGAACTGCCGACAGAACCCGGGGGAGGAGAGGGGGACCCCCCCGGCCGACCCTCATCCCCAGAGGAGCCCACAGAGCCCGGGAAGGACCCCCCTCCACCCCCCAGCAACAGCACAGCCGTGCCCCACGTGGCCCTGAGGGGCCCACTCACCACCACCGGCCCGGCTCTGGATCCGTCGGTGCGCCGACCACGTGGGGGCTGGGAAGGCCTCCCAGACCACCCAGGATGCTCTGCAGCTCTTCTGGCACACCTGGCCCGCTGTCCACGGCCGGGGGGTGCGCGGGGGGCGGCAGTAGATGCAGGCCGCGTGGCAGATGGAGCAGCTGGAGCTGCCACGCGGGCCTGGTGGTGCCTCGGGCCTGGGCTCCGGCTCCTATACCGGGCCCGAGGTGAAGGATCAGGGCTCAGACGAGCAGGCGGGCGGGGGCTGTTGGAGGCCCCTGGAGAGGCCCGACCGTGGGGGGGTGAACCCACACCGGCGGCCACAGGTTGGAGGTGAGCATATTGCTCCCTCAAGTGCCTACCGCCATCCAGGGCAGCTGCAGCTCTGAGGGCAGACAGGATGCCTTCAATATCCATCCCTCAAGCAGGAAACGTATGCAGGCCCAGGACAAACAGGAGCACAGAGGCAGGGAAGTTGTTTGCTGGCCAGAATCCCAAAAGGCACTGAGGTAAGATGATCCCTGCCCCACTACAAACCCATAACCACTCCCCTAAACACATACAGCCAATCACTAGCACCATCCCCACACTCATACATGTGCCCTTGTACGTTTAGCTGTGCTGACTCCCCAGGGCCTTTACAGAGGGTTGGCAGGTGAGATTAAGGTCAAGGGTGTGGAAAAGTAATGTCTGGACAGGGGGGGGGGGAGGAGAATAAGGGTTTAAATAACAGCCATTTTGGTGAACTGTCCTTTTTAATCAAAATCACACTTACTTGATACTTGTCAGGTTTGTGTGGTCTGTTCTTTTTCTTGCAGGGATGGCTTCTGCCGAAGAAATCTTGGCCGGTGTGAGAAGAATGGTGGAAGAGAAGGGGATGGCGTGGCTGCAGGATCAACTGGGGGTCCCGAGCACGTCTGCTCCCCCCACTGCGGTGTCAGAGAGGAGGCCGACCAGGAGGGCACGTCCGCCCCAACGACTCAGCCCGGGAGCACCGCCAGC
>OW240922.1:126660157-126678381 GCA_933207985.1 Pelobates cultripes | reverse complement strand
CCTGTACCTGGCCAGCCCGGTACCCACTGGAACCCAGGGAAGCCACCCACACTGTGTAGATATATACTGACACATAACTCCTACAAATAATACAAATGGCCCACACACAAGCATACACACAATCCACACAAACTCAACACCACTGACAATCCACATACATGCACTCAATGCCACATGCAGCCTCTCACATGCAATAACCCAAACAGCCCCTCACATACACACACTACCAAACACACAATGTGACATATCCATACACACACACACAATACCCCAAACAGCCCCTCACATACACACACTACCAAACACACAATGTGACATATCACATACCAAACACACACATATCCACACACACACACACACACACAATAACTCAAACAGCCCCTCACATACACACACTACCAAACACACAATGTGACATATCCATACACACACACACAATACCCCAAACAGCCCATCACATACACACAATGTGACATACACAGCCTACATTCATAGGTATCATACATGATACTGTTGTAGAATTATAGAATTCTTGAAATTATCTAAGCTAATGCTTTGGCAGGAAGAAATGTGCTGAATAATAAAATGTGTATTTACTAAAAGAACCTTGAAGCTAACAATACTAACTACTCAAAATGGCTGCCAAAGCACCCCTCCCATCGAGTGAACACCTCGTGCTAATAAGATGGCGCCTACATCTTGTGTCCACCCCCGTGTCAAGGATGACATCACCTCTTGATGGGAGGGCATCTAACTAACCACTTAACACCTGGACCAATTATTAAAGTTTATTTGCTGTTATCTTGAATTCTTCAGTGATGTAAAAATGCCTTTATAAGGGTCTGCACACCCATTTTCTGTTAGAAGCCATTAAACTTTTCCGAAGTTCTTTCATTAACCTGAACTCTGTGTCTCAGTGTGAATTTACTTCTGCGTGCACGCAACTTTATTATCTTTAATTTGGACAGGAACAGATAGTCATTCAAACTAATTGGTTTGCAGAAAATAATCTACTACAATACCACAAACTACTCATGTACATATACAATATAATATCTTATAAACACACAAATACAACGATACAAAGAAACTGCATTATAAATAACACAAGCAAAATACGGCAACATGCACACCTCAATTAAAAAAAAAAAAAAGAAAAGACCGCCGCGCTACGGGCCATCACAATCCTATTTCGGCACAGCGCTACTAAAAGGTTGCCTACCCCTGGTCTAGTTGGTCGGGAAGTGGAATGGACAGTGGTATCATATTTGCCCGGGTTCGCGAGACTGCATGGCCGAAAATAGTTCCAGGCATTCGACAACCATGTACTTTGAGCTTTCCATAAATGAAATCTGTGCTGTACCGGCTATGGTTATTGGAACTATTCATCTACCAGTCAGACTATTTATTCTGGACTTCTATTTGCTTATTATCTATCATATATATTGCATTCTAGTCTGCCTATTCTGTGCTCTTTTAATTTATGTGGTTTATAGTGGCGCTGCCTTCCTTTCTTTTTTCTGTACCATTTCTGTTGTAAGGCCTGTGAGGGAGCCCTACTTTTTAGGTGTGCTGCCACTTTTTACTTATTTATTATTGTTTCAGTTGTATTTTGTATAGATAGAGAGCGCTGATCCCTTTCTTCTGTTCTATACTCCTACAATCCCTCTGGAGAGAGCTGCCCTCTATACTATCCCTGCACCATGTCCATATTTGATTTTAGGAACAACCACATTATTGACATTAACAATGTTTTTAATATTGAAGATATACTACCCACTCCCACTATAATAGAGACATATAATCAACAGGAATTATTTATATCACTCGAAAAAGTTTTAACATCTGAGATAAAACTCAAAAGGGAGATAGCCACTCTAAAAAAATATATAGAAGAACAAATAACCCCCAGAGGCCTTAGATTTTTCAAACTCCCAACCTCTGACCAAGATGACTATGAGTTCATGCAAGAGTGGAACAACAAGCTCGAGTCATGCACTTTCGGTCTTATGGAAACTTTAATTCTAAAAAAGAGTAAAAAATTATCATTATTAGACGCTGAAATAAAAAAACTTCAGGACAAACTTTTACCATTCACAGAGACACAAGTATTCAAACAAAATTCTATTATAATTCAAAACAAAATAGAAAAAGTAGAGATGGACACTAAACACATTAAAGTAAAAAAATATATCCGAGATAAACATGACTACACAAAGAACCAAGTAAGGACTTACCACCTCAACAATAAGTCCAAATACACATCTCAGACCTTCAATCACCCCTCCACCATCGCTAACCAACAAGATCCCAGAAGACCTATTGTCTCCCACACTCGCCATCACTCCTATTATTCAGATTATCCTCCTCATGCGCCTACACATTACCCCAGCAGACCCCACCCACGCTACATCCATCACAGACAACCTCCTCACGTCCCCTACCACCAACCACCACCACAGAAGTATCACAGCTCTTCCCACCACATCTCACCCCCAACCATTTCACCCTCCTATTCCAACTATCCTAAACCCAGGCCCACCAAACCTGTCCCACTCATGACTATCCCACAAAGACCTGATCTCACACCCAGACCTCAAAGATTCAGACATAAATTCAAACACACCCATCCCAGCACACCCCCTCACCTACCCTCCACACACCATCCTAACAGATACCAAGTGTTATCTACAGATTTGGACACAGACACTGAGGATCATTTTTTAGAACTAGGCCCAAATCCACTTACTGCCACAACTTACCTACCCAGAACAAAAAAGAGAAATCTAAGCCTAGAGGAAGGAGAAGTGGCAGAAGATTTCAAAAGAGAAAGACTAGAGAGACACTAACTAATACAGACAACCCTCATGGAATTTTTAACCTTTCCCAAAAAATTTTAACTACTACCCAAATATCGGTTTTAACTAAGGGCCTCAAATTTGCACCTACCAATCCCTATCAACCATTCCAAGCCTTTTTAGATTTAAATAAGTTTGTTAGGAAAGCTACACTAAAAAGATTTTTTAGCAGCAGAATTGAGAATCAATCTATTAACCAGGGACAGACCAACTATTCCCCCACACCTCCATGTATTAATGACGAGATACCAGTGAAAAACACCACCCTTAAGAATAACTCTAATTTTTACCCATCAAGTTTCAAATCTGGCCCGATAGAAGTTTTTGAGAATTTGGTAAAGCAAGACTTAGAAAAAATTAATACCTCCAAAAAAAACAACCACAAATATCATAAATATAACCAATATAACTTAACCTTTCAAGAAAGAAAAGCTCTCACAGATCTTAAAAAAGATGACACAATAGTCATCAAACCAGCCGATAAAGGGGGCGGCCTAGTTATACTCTCACAAGAAATGTACATCAAAGAAGCATTTAGACAGCTTAATGACCCCAAAGTATATGACAAGCTACTATCAGACCCAACCCATACCATCCAAAACTCCCTTATATCATTTTTAACCAAAGGCTTAAATTCCAATATCCTCAACAAAAAAAGAATTTGCTTATTTAAATATACCTCATCCAAAAATTCCAGTTATATACTTTTTACCAAAGATACACAAGAATGAGACCAATCCACCAGGTAGACCTATTGTCTCCGGGATCAATTCTGTTTTATCAAACTTATCAGAGTATATTGACATTTTACTACAACCATCAGTCAGACTTATGAGGTCATACTTAAAAGATTCCATGTCTCTCTTACGTTTTTTAGAAAATTTTACCTGGCATCCAGATTTTATTCTAGTCACTTGTGATGTCCAGTCTTTGTACACCATAATCCCCCACAAATTAGGGTGTGAAGCAGTTTTAAATAGATTAAAAACGGATAATAAAATTCCAGAAAAACAAATTAATTTTATCTTAGAAGGGATAAAAATTATTTTAACAAATAACTATTTTTGGTTTTTAGACACTTTTTACATTCAAAGACAAGGCACAGCTATGGGTACTAGGTTTGCACCAAGTTATGCCAATCTTTTTATGGACAATTGGGAGTCTAAAGCAATCTGGGGAGATCACCCCTGGAAAGCAAACCTAGTATCCTATTTTAGATACATAGACGATTTGTTTTTTATCTGGAAAGGTCCTGAAACCTCACTTAAACTTTTTTTAAATCATCTAAACAACAACAATAGTGGCATCATTTTAACATCAGAACACAGCAAAGATTTAATAAATTTTTTAGACATCCAAATTTTTATCCAGGATGGGAATATTAACACTCAAACTTTTTTTTAAAAAAGTGTGCACCAACACAGTCATTGACAGATCAAGCTGCCACTACCAACCATGGTTAGATGGGATCCCTAAAGGTCAGTTCCTATGTCTTCGCAGGAAGTGTTCCCTTAATACAGATTTTGACAAACAAGCTAGAACACTAGAAGCTCAATTTATCAGTAAAAATTACCCAAAAGAAAAGCTAGAAGAATCCCTCAAAGCAGTGAAACAAAAAGAAAGACTCAAGCTTTTAGAATATAATACGAATAAAAATAAAGACCCACCATCCATGCCGATCATCTTTATCTTTGACAAAAAGAATAAAATTGTGAAAAAAACTATTCAAAAACACTGGCACATTTTAAAACAAGACGAAATTTTAAAGACACTCATCCCATATAAACCCCATATCATTTTTAGAGGGGCCCCAAACCTAAAGACAATGCTTACTAAAAATTATACAAAAAAAGCCAATACAAGCAATCCATCATTTTTATCAAATTCTAAAGGTTTTTTCAAATGCAACAGATGCATTGTCTGCAGATCCACTGACCAAAACAGCACATCAAAGACAACACAATTCACCTCAAACAAAACCGGTATTACATACCCTATCAAAGATTTAATATGTTGCACTACTAAGAATGTTGTATACCTATTGGAGTGCCCATGTGGCCTCCAGTATGTGGGTATGACCACACGATGCTTAAAAATAAGGTTAGCAGAACATTGTAGAAATATTATCAAAGGCTAATCACTCTGTTTCAAAGCATTTTATTCAACACAACAAAAACCCTAAATTTTTAAAATGTACTGGGATCCAAAGATGTAAATTACCCTGGAGGGGAGGTGACCTCAAAAAATTACTGGGACAAAAAGAAATGCACTGGGTGTTCCTTTTAAAAACCCTTACTCCCGAAGGTCTTAGTGTAGAGTTCGACCTGTTTAATTTTTTATAATTTTTTATAATTTTTTATAATTAATTTTTTATAATATATTTCTTATATTTTATTATCTTCTATAATTATTTTGTGCATGAAGTACATATTTATACAATGTGACTTATATACGTGACTGTTCTATTTAAATAATATGCAAGGTATTGTGAGTATAAAACCTTGTTTTTAATTTAAATTTTAGACTATCACATGTTTCCAATATAGGTATGTATTCACTGATACATATAAAGTTTAGCACTTTTGAAAAAAAAAAAAATGGCAACCGATCATGTGATTGTTGTATCTAAATAGAATATGTAAGGTATTGTGAGTTTAAAACCTCGTTTTTAATTTTAAACTATTACATGTTTCACATATAGGTATGTACTCACTTACACATATAAAATTTAGCACTTTTGAGAAAAAAAAAAAATTATGACATAATTTTGGCGCCATTTTCTAATATGTTCACTGCCTATATAAACCTGTATGTAACAGGATGTACTTTCTGATCTCCACTTGATAAAGCCTAAGGGCAAAACGCGTTGTGGTTTTTTAAACTATATTGTTTTAAATAAAGGTATTTTGGCCACTTTCTTACTGTGAGTTAGCCATCTTACTTTTTATTACTATTATTATTTGACTTTTTTATTGCTACCATCCTTTTATCCGGCACAGAAGTGTTTTTACTTTCCAGTGAGGATATTACTCCCAAGAATCCTAGGTGGGGATTATACCACTCAAGCTGTATTCATTGAACAGTTAGTCTGTTCAACTAAATGTGAGTAACCACTTGGTTTTTTATCTTCTCACCTCTGGCATTTTATACTTTGAGCACCATTGTTGTTCCTGCTTTTATTTCCACATATGGTCCCCTAATCAAGAAAGAATACTAAGACCTCACGTATCCCATAAGTGGGGATTATACCACTGTACGTTATCAACACTAGAGCTAAGTCCATAGCTCTTGAAAACGTGAGTAGGACCATATACTCTTTTATTGCTTCTACCCCTTTCGGGACATACTATACCATCAGTTGTTATTTTCTCATTTCATATGATGTACAAAGACGCATCTACACCACTCTGAAGAATCCCCCACTACAAAAGACTGTATTCATCTATACAAAGATATACCTCGTTGTTTGATTCATCTACCAGTCAGACTATTTATTCTGGACTTCTATTTGCTTATTATCTATCATATATATTGCATTCTAGTCTGCCTATTCTGTGCTCTTTTATTTATGTGGTTTATAGTGGCGCTGCCTTCCTTTCTTTTTTATTGGAACTATGGCATGTTCTTGGTCTAAGTCAGGGCTTGACAAATCACAGGGGCGAGGTCGCCATGGCGACTAGAAATTTTGCCCTGGCGCCAGGGATTTGAGTCCCTTTAGCTAGATGGGGGAACAATTGTGCTGACCGGTTGCCCTGAGGAGCGTAGATGGCCGGCTCAGGGATTGTACAGGCGGCTGCCCTGGGTTGCATGGAGGAGGCCGGCTCAGGGATCATGGAGGTGGCAGGCAGGGGCAACATGCGAGAGAGTAGTGATCTTCCTGCAGCTCCTTTCTGCTCCCTCGTGCTGTTTAATGATGCCGGGAGTCGGAATATGACATCATTTCGAACCGGCATCACTACAGGGAGCAGAGAGGAGCCACATGAAGATTACTACTCCCTTGCATGCAGGATGAGGGAGGCGCCCCACTGGACCCCAGAGAAAGTCCAAGGTAGGGAGGCTGGGTGGATTAAAATGTCAGTGTGTGTGTGTGTTTGTATGTGAGTGTGTGTGTGTCTCTCTGTCAGTGTGTTTGTATCTCTGTCAGTGTGTGTGTGTGTGTGTATATCTCTCAGTCACTGTTTGTATGTGTCTCTCTATCAGTGTATGTGTTTCTCTATCACTGTATGTGTCTGTCAGTGTGTGTGTGTGTGCCAGTGTGTATGTGTGTGTGTGTCTCTGCCAGTGTGTGTGTCTCTCGGTCACTGTGGTTGTTTGTCTTTCTCTGTCAGTGTGTGTGTTTGACTCTGTCAGTATGTGTGTTTGTGACTCTCTGTCAGTGTGTATCTGTATCTCTATCAGTGTGTGTGTGTTTGTCTCTGTGCGTGTGTGTGTGCGTGTGTGTGTGTGGCTGTCAGTGTGTGTATGTCTCTCTGTCAGTGTGTGTGTCTCAGAATGTGTGTGACTGCCAGTGTGTCAGAGTATTTGTGTGTGTCTGTGTCAGAGAGTGTGTCTTTCTGTGTCTGTTTAGGTACAAGATCACATGATAGGTGTTTTTACTCGCTATCTTTCCCACGCCGTGCTAGTTTTCTGTAGCTTGTCCTGCCTGAGATAATCAATATTCAAAATCTAAGCTAAACCAATGCTTTCCTATAGGAAAGCATTGGGAAGATATTGTGCATGTTCTCTATGGGTAACATTCAGCACCTCCATGCAGAACGTGGAGACGCTGAACAAAGGTGCTGCACTGACACAGGACTCTCTAGTGGCCGTCTGAGTGACTGACACTAGAGGTTTTACTAGGCAGCAATGTGCCTGAAAAGGCAATAGGGACAGGCTATAGGCACCAGAACAACTATACTATACAATCAATGGCAGAGATTTAGCATGTGTAGTGTTATGAAAAGTTCTGCAAAGTTATAAAGGTTGTGCAATAATCAGTGGAATGCTTCCAATGATTCCATCAGTTACCATGGTGATTTGATTGAAACTTAAGATTTGTGCTAATGTTATGATTAATTTCTCCTTTGGTGTCGTGGACCTGACAAAATGTTGCCCTAGTGCGAGACCTGGACATCGAGCACCTCGAGTCAAACAATCAGGATTTCTCCCTTGGATATTCACCTCCTACCGATCACACACTGCTGGACCCCATCCAAACAAGAGCATTAGTGAGACAAAGAGACTAGAGAGCTTTTATAGAGAGACTATGGCATGATGGGATCAGAGAACTTTGTGTTAAAGGTACACACCACATCCCAAATAAAATAAAAACACTGTTTAGTAGATATAAGTCCAATAAAAATATGCATGAATTTAATGATGCACTTTTTAATTTGGGGAATGTATAAATACAGGTTTTAAAAGCTGCAAATCTCTTGTCTGCAGCTTTTGCAAGCCGCCCCGCCCCCTAACCCCGGCCATACTTTTTGTGGATGTTCAATCACAGATTTCCTAATACAATTGCTACCTCTTGCGTTTATCTCCACTGAGTTAAACAAACCAGGAAGTCACAGGACCAGTTTTCTGATTGACAGCCAGGGGGATGTAACTGGTGTAACAAAACCCCATATTTTTTTGTCCCAGTTATTTTTCCCTGCGTTCGGTAGATTGATCTACCGAACACAGACCACCCCTGGCCCATTTTACTTCAAAGATAACCACAAACTTAAGTGCTGTCTCTGTGCTGTCGCCACATAACCGAACAAAACGCGTGCTGGAAAACGGCGGCCATCTTTCCTCCCAAAAGCAGGCAGGGGTACTTGGTCGTCGAGTGTCTGGAACTCTGAAGCGGACACTCAACCCCGCAAACACCTGTGATTTGGTACAAACGCCTGCTTCATTTCACAACAAGCCAGGAGAGCGCTGTTTGTTAGGATTGTTTGCACAAACCCAGCGAACAATCGCTACCTATGAGCCAGGTGAACCATTCATCTTTTTGTTCTTTTTGGACTCCCAAAAGTGACCAACCACTACCACTTTTTCTCTGTGTAACAGATCACCTGGCACCATTGAAGGATGCTCCTAGCGCTTCCTGAGGGCTCCAAGCACTCCAGCCGACACCATAACCACCGTAGACTCTTTCAGAGAGCAAGACAGGAACAAGCTCTTACAAGAGCTTAGAAGTGATATAGCAAGAGAGTGTTCTAGATGATTTACTGCAAACCAATTAGTTTGAATGACTATCTGTTCCTGTCCAAATTAAAGATAATAAAGTTGCGTGCACGCAGAAGTAAATTCACACTGAGACACAAGGTTCAGGGTAATGAAAGAACTTCAGAGAAGTTTAATGGCTTCTGACAGAAAATGGGTGCGCAGACCCTTATAAAGGCATTATTACATCATTGAAGAAAATCAAGATATAGACAAATAGACATTGTTAATTGGCTTAGGTGCTAAGATGTTAGTAAAATGCCCTCCCCATTCTTAGGTCACTATCTACGTAATTTCTTAACTCCTACAGGTTTTAGCGCCATCTTGTTAAAATGAGGAGCTCACTCGACGGGAGGGGCCTTTTGGCAGCTATCCATTTGGAGCGTAGCTGGCACTTGTTAGTTTCTCAAGGTTAAGTTTCAAGGATTTTAGTAAATACACATTTTATCAAAGCTATTTCTTGCTGACATGCAAATTCTATGTTCTATAGACAAAGCTTCCTTGTAAAACTATGGGGGCCTCTTAGAGGTATAACAAGAGGATTTAAAGGGGCCTTACAGATTTATAGAGGCCTAATAATTCTACAACAGTCCCCCCTAAAATGTTATTTGCTAAAAGACAAAACTTTATTTGTTAGTATCAGAAGAAGTATTAGCCCAAAGACACAGAAACCCCATGACCGCTGACTTAGTGTTAATGCAAAGTGCAAGTCTATCCCTCTCTTGACCCTAACAGGCTGCAGCACATCCGTCAGTACGGTTCAGGAACACTCTTCACTCCGCTGGTAACCCATAGTGGCTTATCCACTACTTCTCCGTACGGCAGTCTACCCATAAAGACGGACGCTGTCCCTGTACTGTCCCTTCCTAGACTTTCTGCACTTCATCAGTATAAGGGAGAGTTTGTAGCGGAATACAGGGTGAGATGAGGTCTTGATCATCGATTGTCAGATGAGTGAAGGTTGGTGTTGCTTGGTCTACAGTTTTCTGCAGGAATTTCCTTAGGCATGGGAGGACACAACAAATGAGAAGAGCGAGAATAAAAAGAAAAATTAGTAAGGCAATACCAATCTGGACTAAAGCTCTCTGCCAACCAGTCATCCAACCAAACCATTTTTCCCAGGGATCAGTAACTCCAGAGTGTCTCTTTAACTCTTCTGAGAGTCTGTTTAATTTAGCTATGGCCAGAGTGACTTTACCATTAGGACCTGTGTTTTCTGGAATGTAAGTGCAACAAGTCATAGTGTCGGGAAGTATTTTACAGACTCCCCCTTTTTCGGCTAAGATCATGTCTAAGGCCAGTCTGTTCTGGAAGGTCATTTGGGATGTGGCCTGTAATTGCTCGGCCAAGCCCTGGAGGGCATCCCTGGTGTAGTTCACGAAGCGCTGTTGGTTGTAATAGATAGAATTAATCCAATTAAGGTTTTTGTTGGCAGTGACTATGGTAAAAAGTGATTCAAAACCTACAGCTACTTCATCTCTAGCTTTAAATTCATTAGGTACCCCCCTAGGCACCCCAATGGCATCTATGTAAATGTGGGGGTCAAAACTGCCTTTTACTGGGGTTTCGCGCCTTACTCTGGCTGATGTATGTGGAGGGTCGTATGTGTCATGATGATTATCAGAAATAATATGAATGGGCATGATAACTTTGGCCAGGGTACACTCACCCCACCACTCAGTTTCCAGCCTAGATCTTAACTGTAGATCCCCACATAACCAGTAAATATCCCCCAATGACCTGGTATGGTGTTGCAACAGGCGTATAGGAACAGTTCTGTAAGTGGCGCAATAACCTTTAGAAAAGTTACCCATGAATTTACCAATCCCGTCATACATGGCATAACAAGTGTAATTACCTCTATAGACTGTGACTCCATCTGGTGGCTTAACATTTTCAACTAAGAGAGGGTATTCTGCCGTCCATGCCATGCAGAGGGACCTATTAAAGTCATATTGGTAGGCAAAAAGGCTTAAGAAGCAATCTTCTATCTCTAAAGGGAGAGTTAGGGGGACGGTGCCAAGGTGGGGTCGGGCACCGCCACATACATAACATGCTGTTTTATTATGTTTGTTAGCATTATACCTCATCCATTCTAACCACAAATTAATGTCATTGAATCCAGTTTCAGCGGCCATGGTATCTTCAAAAGTGGGGTTAGCGATGGCCATCATATCTTTAAAGGACTGGATATGTGGTTTTAGCGGATTTGGGACCATATGATCAGCCCCTTGCCACTCTGGAGAGTGGTACATATCTCTGAGGTAGAAATGACCTAATTTGTTGTAGGAACCTTTCTTCCAATACATTCCCATTACATATCGGTCTGCATCCTCGGGGCCAGGATGTTCAATATTTAACATTAATTTCATAGGGGTACTTCCTCCAGGCTTTCTTAAAGTCATTCTTTGAAGGAGGGATCTACCCTGATTGTCTATCTTAGATAAAGCACTTTTGGGTTTATAACCCCAGGCAGGCCCAGTATTCCATCCCGCAGCCCCCCAGTAGTTACAGTCACAACCCCATTGTTCATCTACTACACAAACGTAAGGGTCTTTTGCTTGTGGTATATCTTTATAAATGGCTTGAATCTGTGACTTAGGGAATGGGCACTCTACAATATCACAGTAATCAAAAGTGAATGTAGCCACATGGGTACATGATGAATTATACCAGAAAGTGTACCCACTAGCATCTTTGGTGATGGCCACCTGCTGGGCTTTAAGGAGGCCAACTAAGGAGATAATGTACCAGAGGCACATGGTTGCATAGAGTTAGCTTCCTCTGGGGCAGGTGTCTTCTTGCAATGGGAAGCGTGGATCCAGTTAGGCCTTCCGGCCAATTTGACAGAGGTAGGGGAGATCAGGAGAACTTGGAACGGTCCGTCAAATCTTGGTTCCAGGGTATGTTTTCGCACAAATTTCTTGACCAGAACCCAGTCACCGGGGAGCAGACTGTGGTTGCCTGTGTCAGAATCAGGATCTGGAATTTTAGAGAAAACTTGGACATGGATTTTGTTCAAAGCATTTGCGAGTTCAGTTACATAATCTACTAAAACATCAGTTTGAAGTTGTAGTTGTTGGGGAAAATAGCAACCTAGCCTAGGTGCAGTCCCAAATAGAATCTCGTATGGGGACAATGAGGTAGTATTTTTGTACAAGAGCATTCATTAGATCTTTTGATAAATGTGCAGGTCTGTGTGCCCATTGTACGACTGCTGGGTACAAATTCTTAGGGAGGCAGAAATTGAGGTTGTTGGAGTACACTCCATCCTTCAGAACTGCCCCTTTCTGTTTCCACTTCTGTATTTCTTCAGGGGCAACTGTAGCCTATTGTTCCAGCAGGATTTTCAGGTCAGTTGGAAGAGTCTGCAGAGTAAATATGGGAGTTTCTTCATTTCCGGACACTCTTCTTTCCACTTCCTGTGGTTCTTTTGCAGCTTGTTTTGCAGCCTGATCAGCTAGATGGTTGCCCTTTGCTTCATCTGAGTCCAACTTCCCATGTGCTTTTATCTTCAAAATAGCCACTTCTTCTGGGAGTAGGAGGGCGTCCATCAGCTCCTTGATCGCGGAACGTGCTTGATTGGTGTACCGGTGGTGGTAAGAAATCCTCTTGTTTTCCAAATTAATCCGAAGTCGTGAGCCACGCCCAGTGCATATCTTGAATCCGTGTAGATATTGGCGCGCTTTCCTTCAGAGATCTTGCATGCTGAAGTCAGGGCTTGCAATTCAGCTTCTTGTGCAGACATAGTTGATGGTAAAGATGATGATTTGACAATTTCATCTGTTGTGGTTACGGCATATCCTGTATGGTATCTTCCTTCTTCATCAGCATATCTTGAGCCGTCCACAAACAGGGTGAGATCGGGATCTACCAATGGGTCTTCATGTACAGTTGGTAGATGTGTTGTTTCCATTTTCATCTGTTCAAAACAGTCATGAGGTGTATCTGGGTCGTATTCATTCACTATGGTTAAATCTTGGAACTTATTTTCCAGGAAATGACGTGGCCATGCTTTTAGGGTCATTTGTTGGATATTTGACAACACCATTTTCCTGTAGCTGTGATTCGTCCATAGTGGCCCATGCTTTTGCCATAGGCCCAAGATCATTCCATGATATTGTTTTCAACTTGGTCACAGGGACATGTGGAATGGCAGTGTCCCAATGACGGTACAAATGCTTGAGTTCCGGAGGTAGATGAATCAAGACCATACTGTTGCCTTCAGAATCACAGTAGAAGTCTTGTGCAGTGAGTTTTACTTCAACCAGCTTATAGAGTTCATCTTCATAGCAGGGTTCAGGAGTGATGTTTGGTTTGTACCACATGGTACAGAAGGCATATCCTGCTCCGTCATGAAGGAGTGCTTGTCCATCATGAAAGGATAGGTTGGGATGCATTTCCTTCTTGATGGTGCCAGTGAGAAGAAAAACATAAGTTTCGTCCATGATGAATCCGTAGTATACACCCCCCTCAGGGAGTGGCAGAAGAGTGGACGGATTGAGAACTTGACATCTTTGGAGGGTAATGTTGTCAGGCAACAAAAGATGACATTGAAGGCGAAGATGCCTGGCAGGAGTAACATGCTTAAGCTGGACCTGGTTGACTATGGCAGAAATGTCATGAGGGGCCAAGACAACCAGGGGGTGGCCAAGGACAACATCCCCAGTTCTTTCAATGAGCTCTCTGGCAGCAAAGACGGCCCGAAGGCAAGAGGGACGTCCTCTGGCCACAATATCCAGTTGGCAGGAGAAAAATCCAATAGGCCCTTGGCGGCCTCCAGGACCATGGGCCTGAGTGAGTACTCCTGTTGCATGGCCTTGTCTTTCAGAAACAAACAATGTGAAGGGTTTGGTATAGTCTGGTAGGCCAAGAGCAGGAGCAGAAGCAATAGCACGTTTGAGAGAACAGAAGTTGTCAAGGGCTTCTGTGGACAAGCATAATGGGCCTGACTTGAGAGCATCATAAAGAGGTTGCATAAGGAGCGAGGCTTCTGGGATCCATGCTCGGCAATAGGAAATGAGGCCTAGGAAGGCGTGTAGTGACTTCGAGGTCCTTGGAGGTGGAATGTCCAGTACCGCTCTAACTCGGTCACGGGTAAGATGTCTGGTTCCCTGAGACAGACAATGGCCAAGGAAAATAACAGTAGGTTGGCAGAATTGCAGCTTGAGACGTGAAGCTTTACATCCTTGTTCTGCTAGGTAGCAAAGAAGATTAAGTGAGCATTGTTCTGTTGTGGGTATATCATCTCCACAAAGCAGCAAATCATCCACATATTGAAGCAGGACGACCTCAGGATGGTCAGATTGCCATGGATCAAGGATAGAGCACATGGCCTTCGCAAATTGACTTGGTGAATTTTGTGCCCCTTGGGGCATGACAGTCCATGTGTACTGTTGTTTGTCATGTGTGAAAGCAAACAGATATTGGCAAGTTGGATCCAGGGGAACACTGAAGAAGGCATTGGCTAGATCAATTACAGTGAAGTACTTGGCAGAGGGTGGAACGCCGGAAAGGAGAGTGTGTGGGTTGGGCACTATTGGAGTGTCCAAAACTGTGGCTTCATTTACCGCTCTGAGGTCTTGGACCAATCTGTACTTTTCTGGTTCGCCTTTTGGAGTCTTTTTCTTTACTGGAAATAATGGAGTATTGCATGGTGATTCACATTTGACAAGAGCACCCTTCTCCAGGAGTGCTTGAATTTGAATTGTAATGGCTGCAGCTTGAGCTGGTTTCAAAGGATACTGTGATTTTCGTGGCAATTTTACGCCTGGGATGAGCTTTACCACCACAGGCGGGACCTTTAGATGGCCTATGTCCTCTGGGCCTGTGGACCACAGCTTCTTGGGAACATCAGTCTTTAGTGAATCAGGGAAATTAGTCCTTAGGTCTTTTGCATCCCCATGAGGCTCTTCTAGATGTAGCATCAGGGGTAAGGAGCACAAAGCTGAGGTGTCTGAGACAGATAGAGGGGTGGATAGTTCCACTTGTCCATCTGGAGTAAAGGTGATGGATGCCTGCAGGCGTGAAAGAACATCAGCTCCTAACAGGTTAATGGGGCATGTGGAAGATACCACAAAGCGAGCAAGCAAGTTGTGGCAGTTACCAACCCGCAGTGGGGTGGACAGGGGACTTTGCCTTGGAAGGCCGTCCACCCCAACACAGGAGACATCAATATTGGAAAGAAATTAGGTATCAGGCAGGTCTTGTTCTCTCAGAACACTTCGGGCTGCACCTGTGTCAACTAGGAAAGTGGTGGGCTGGCCCTCAATGGGTAAAATTACAGTAGCTAGAGGCCCCCCTTGTTCCCCTGAAGACACTGCCATGGCAGGGGCATTAAGCATCAGCGGGTTTGCTCTCCTCAGTATGGGCTGTGTTACTGACTCAAACCCCTTTTGTATGTCATTAGCCATAGCTTTTTGCAGTCTGAACATGTCTATCATTATAAATAATGGTTAATAGTAAGTTAAGTAAAGTTCCTATATGTCTTTGGATAAAACATTAACTATTGCGGTACTATCATTTATATCAATTAGACTATAACAATTATACCACCCTGTAACTAAAATGAATAACCAGTAGTGGCTGGGTTAATAAAACATGCCACAAACCCTTCTAATGCTAAACCATCATTTAAAGTAAAGGATGTTACTGTAAACATAAGATCTGTAACTAGCAAGATTCGATTAAGTAAAGATACAATGTTTAAAATAACTTGCATTATTTGGCTATTTCCCTTGTTGCAAGATTAATCTGGATAATCAGCTGTTATGTTCTTATATTCGTGTCCAACAGATTTCATATGTAGGTCACACCACATTTGCAAATTACATTTTAGCAACCTTCTTTTTTTTTTTTTTTATCACGGACAAATTTCTGATACAGGGAAACAAATGGCATGATTGTTTTAGTAATTATAATGTTTCAGTTCATAATATGTAGAGTGTAAGGAAAACCACATGTCTCTAATAGGGGTAGGCCTCATGATGGAGGCAGCCATGACAGGGGCGGGGAAGGAAATGACAGCAAGGGAGGAAGTGAGAGGGGTGACGTCCATGATATGTGTGGGAAAGGAAGACAGGAGGTGTGGGCATGGTAAGGGCGGAAGTGACGTTACTTTAGAAGCAACCGTGACTGTGGATAGGTCACGGGACTGGCAGGCGCCATCTTTAGGGTGGTGGTTGCCATCTTTAGGGTGGTGGTTGACGTACTTTCAACCATACACTATATTAAAACTATTAAAATAAGTCAGAGAAGCAACATTCTGTTCTGCAAAATGGAATACTAAACTATGAACAGACCTGGCAGGTTAAATAAGACAGTTGAAAACATTATGCATTTAACAGCCCATACAGCTGTCTTCTAGAAACATGTTCTTTAAAATGATGCAAGATAAACTCGCGGAATTCAACCAAATTCCCTTATCTTCCTCAAACCATTAATCACTTTCCTCCTCTTATACTGACTTAACAACATCGCATATTCCCTCTACACCTTCCTAAATCCCGTATTCAACACTGAATGCAATCTTGTGAGCTCGTCACTCCCACAATCCTCAGTACCTTATACTCTTATCAGTAGCTTCTGAATAACTCTACAGAACACCGAAGAGACAGAGCTAAATCGCAAGCATGTCACCACCCCCCTCCGCCCCCTCCCCCCCCCCCGCGTCTCACAGAAGCGAGGGGAGGGGGGGGTGTTTTAGCAGAGGGGGATTTGAGTGGAACAAGAGAGAGACTGCCTGCCAGCACGAATTTAACCATGTCAACGCTGTACAGTAACAAGACAGAAGGACAATTACATTACAAAGCAAAGAGACACAAAAACACAACATTTCATTTATACCCCCACCCTCTACCAGGGTAATGGCTAACACAAAATACAAAAACCCCACAGCGTTTTAAGATTGGGGTGGGATGGTGACCATGGTCAGCTACATTTCGGTCATTACTGACAGGATGATGGAAGTGGTCACCTCCTGGACAGGGCACTGCTGGGATAACTTCCCAGTAATACAATTATTATGATATACATACAATCTTAAACCTTTGTGATCAATATCTTCCTCAACCTATCCCTTTTGCTGAATAGCTCTTGCTACTCGGTACCAGGCTTCTGCTGTACAAACCAAATCTTGGTCCGACAGCTTCCCTTTCTTCTGTCAGTAACTTACGCCAGCTCTCTGGCTACAATCTGCCGCACAGAGGTACGGTAATTTCACATACTTTAGCAATCTTACTCACTTTCTTAACCATCTCTTCTCCTTCTCTGTCTTCCACTAGATCACATGCTAACCAACCCTTACTGGGTTTATCTAACTTCTGTCCCATCCTCCCCATATAAGGCGTCCCAGATATAGAGAGAGAAAGGAACAGAACGTCTACCGTGCTCGACTGCTACTTTAAGAGCAAGCTCTTTAAGTACGTCTTCCCAAAACGTAGACTAGTCACTGATTCCGCCTACCCGTGGTAGCCGCGGATTGGAGCGTGGCGAGAAGTGTGTGACCAATCACTTCTCTCAACAAAGAGAAAGAGAAATAGGAGGGGAAAGTGTAAATAGTACAGTGAGTAAGATAGAAGTAAACACAGGAATCTGTGTGACAGACAATTAAGACAATAACATTTCAGTGTAAATACAGTGCATGCATCACAGTTCAAATAAGTTCAACAGTTTTATCCCTTGCCTTTACTCGCGTGGCCCAAAGCCACCTCCCTCAACCTCGTAGTGTCCCTGTTGCGGACCCACCCGCAAGTCTCACTACCAGCAGCCACAGGAAACAGCAACAGCTTCCAACCCGAATCCTGTATAGCCTAAAGAATTGGAATCTTACCTGTCTCAGCGCTTGAGACTGGAATTTTACCAAGAAGAAGTGTCTGATGAGGCTAGCTAAGTGGTCAAAATGACACTCTGGGGATCCCCAGGAAGCAGTGAGTCTACTGCCCTCCACAGATCCCCCCTACTCTTTTTCCTTACAGCCACAGCCACGTGGCTCCTAAAAGAGTTAAACAGGCAATAGAGGACCCCCAGGAAAACTTCCACAGGTCCACCCCCCTTTTTCCTTACTACCACAGGCATGTGGTACCTAAAAGGGGTTAAACAGGCACTTACACTCCCCGGGTACTAAGTTAAACACATACCAATACAAACACACCCAGGCAACAGATAGTCAACATGCAG
>OW240922.1:126645993-126660057 GCA_933207985.1 Pelobates cultripes | reverse complement strand
GTAATGTGTCAGAGTGTGTAACAGAGCCCCACAGCAATAATACTCCCAGTAATGTGTCTGAGTGTATAACAGAGCTCCACAGTAATAATACTCCCAGTAATGTGTCTTGAGTGTATAACAGAGCTCCACAGCAATAATACTCCCAGTAATGTGTCTGAGTGTATAACAGAGCTCCACAGCAATAATACTCCCAATAATGTTTCCGAGTGTATAACAGAGCTCCAGATCACTAATACTCCCAGTAATGTGTCTGAGTGTATAACAGAGCATCACAGCAATAATACTACAAGTAATGTGTCTGAGTGTATAACAGAGCATCACAGCAATAATACTACAAGTAATGTGTCTGAGTGTATGACAGAGCTCCACAGCAATACTACTCCCAGTAATGTGTCTGAGTGTATGACAGAGCTCCACAGCAATAATACTCCAGTAATGTGTCTGGAGCGTATAACAGAGCTCCACAGCAATAATACTCCCAGTAATGTGTCTGAGTGTATAACAGAGCCCCACAGCAATAATACTCCCAGTAATGTGTCTGAGTGTATAACAGAGCTCCCCAGCAATAATACTCCCAGTAATGTGTCTTTAACTTCAATAAATGTGTTTAGAAATCAGTCTGTGTAAATATGATACATTGTTCTTATTGTAAATTACATTTTAGTTGTATACATTGTTATTAGTAAGCCACCTACTTAAAAAAAAAAAAAGAAAAAAGAATTTTAGAACAGCCCCACCCCTGGCCACACCCCACTCACACCCCTACAAATCAAATCGTCCTTTGTCCATCTGAAATGCCAGATCTGGATGTATCTTAGCCAGTCCTGCTGTTTCCATATCTCTCTATTAGTGAAGTAGTGAAGTAACCGCAAGATACAAAGTTGTTGTAGTTTCAGTAGAACGCTGTCAGTTGTACTTTAACTCCCAGAAAACCTCTGCTGTGCACCGTTTTATAATTATTTATCTGAATCTGAAAAAATGGGATCGTTGCTGTTTGAAGAGCAGAATCTGTCAAACCCAATTATTCTAAATTGTGTGACATTAGCAATATTACTAAATAAATTGATCTCTGTGCACCAGAGTTTGTCTGCATTGTGTATTGCATTTTGTGAACAATGTAACAATGCTTTAAATGTGCTTTTCTTTTTTTTTTTTGCACCCCCCTTTTTTTTCCAGTCTGTGAATAATGCCATATTGTCATTATTCATCAGTGTGTGTCCCAAAAGAATGCCTAGAGAGCTTTCTAAATTAAGATAGTATTTGTCTTAATTTGCTGCTCTGTGTGTCCTGTCTTGCATTACTGAAGCAGTGCCTTTGGTTGGTCCATTTAATTGGCTCAGAGTGCAGAGGCGTACTCTGTCGGCTAGGGGAGGGAGGACAGGGAAACTATACATATCGGATGTGATAGGGGGGCTGCAATGAAGGAGGCTAGTAGGGTAGGAGGGTGAAGCAATCTTCCCCTTGCAGGCACCCTGCCTGCAATTGGGAGCTTTTTACGTCTGTCGGTAGCATGCAGTGCTCTCTGACGACAGACATTATGCACAGAAATTATATTAGGCAGCCCTGTACAGAGTTATGGGTTGCCAATGTCACGTGTGCTGGGGGTGCAACAATTAATAATATCTCTGTGTGACACTGCACATCCAGACTCCTACCATCATGACCACTTCAAATCACCGAGGTGGTCATGGTGGTTGGAGTTACAAGGCATGGTTTGTGTCAAGGTTGTGAATGTTTATTAAGAGAATCGTGCCTTAGGAACTCATAACATATAGACAGCACAATGCATTTTCCCTGTAGTTTGCATTTCCACAAATTAACCCTTGACATTTTATACTTGCTGGACATCGTGTAATTCTGACAATTCGTGTTCTGTATTTCTCAGCAGAATAAGCCCCAACTTTTCCTGCAAAGTCACAGTTAGACGTCCACCTTCCTCTTGCAGACACCAAGCTAAATGCACCAGAATCCAGACTTCTTCCTGACATTGATTGAATTCTGTTAGTATAACTTAATTCCATATATAGATTGTGCTTTATATTCAGATATCCTGGCATGAGTACCCCCAAGGGGATCTGCCAGGTGTCATTATAATCACTTCCAAGAAGAATATTCCAATTTAGAGAAGACTATCACATTTAGAAGCAAATAATCATGTTTCGTACTCTGTCACCAGCACAACCAATATTTTAGGATTCTTTAACCCAGGACACATGAAAAATGATCACCTAATCTTCATAACAGATGTACGCGTGCACATGAAAATAGCGTGTTGGTGTTTAGGTCAATTGTGAGGTTGCAACAAAATAAGAGATTTAGGGATCTGTATCTATTGTTATACTTGTTTTTAATGTTACTTTGACTTGGAAACATTTTTACACATTTGCATAATTTGGATGTCCAGCACAGTCCATAAGTTTTTAGACAGGCTCATACTGTATCACATTGTATTTGAATTAAGTAAGAACATCATGTGGAGACTGCCACACATGTTGGCTTTATTTTAGAGTATTTGGATCTATAAACCATCATTCAGGTAGAAATGACAGCCCATTGTAAACACAGGGAATCAGACGTAATTGGACAAATTGACAAATTTAAACAAAATCAGCATGTTTATTACTTGATCCCAGACTATTCTCCCATCACAGTAGAGCATTGGAAATAAATCAATTTGTCTAAGGAAATGATCAGGCTCTGTCTCTCTGATTTCAGCAACAAATTTAGCAGAGTATGTCGGTGACTGTCTCCAACTGAAGCCGGTTAAAGAGTTGTAAAATATATAGAAAAATGTTCACATCCTCCGATGGTTATTACTGATAAATTGGCTGTTTCATTGTTATATTTCTGTGTACTGTTTTGATTAAAATATTATCTGTTAAAGGGACATGCTTCACTTGACAGTTATTTTTTGTAAACCAGCAAACACTTTTAAACAAATACACAAACCAATGTAAACCAAAAAAAAAAAACCTTTAAAAAGTAATACACATTTATAAACGTTGTCAGCTTACATTATCGGGCACACCTAATACAGCTAGGGGAGGTTCTGTAAAACTTGATGATAGTTGTTCTATACTAATAGAAAACCAAAAAAGAAAAACAAGGTATAAATTAAAGCGGCACTGGCCACCTCTCCTGCAACTGCATATTTCATAAAGAGAAAAAGTCAAAAGATATACCGTATAGGGACAACTTTGTCTCAGTGTTTTCCCTACACCTGACACGTCTAGATAGTGGTTGGAGCTAGAAGTTTCAATCACCCAGCCGTCAACCAGTGATGACTACAGAAATATTAGCTTGTATTTATGGAGGACCCCTTAGGATGCTCAATAGACGTCAATGCTGCAATCTTGCGCAAAGCAGAAGAGGACCGCCCAAGAAGAAAATGTCAGTGCCGTGAGGGACAGGTTCAGATAAGTAAATCTCATGTTTAATCTGAGAATTCTGCCGTTGACTGTCTGGTGCCAACGTAATGTGCATGATGGCATCAGACATCAATTTTGTGCAGTGTTCCTATTAGCCAATCACTCTTGTTTCAGGTTGGCTGATGCCCCTATGCTGCTACCAAGGCGGCAGAGGCTTTAATCTCCATACGTGCAGCGTTTCAATGTGAAATTCTGCACATACAGACTGCAGGCACCATCATCACTTTAAATCAATGAAGTGGTCATGGTGCCTGGAGTAACCCTTTAATGCAAAGAATATAGTTACCGATTTATCAACAGAGATGTAGTCTAGCCATGTATTCATTTGTATTGATTTTAATTTTCTGTGCCCTTGAATTACTGCTTTTAAAATATATATATTTTTACTGCAGAGTGCGACCAAACCTTTGGGAAAGTTTTAAATTTAAAGCCTTCAATGAAAGGGCAATAGAATAAAAATAGAGTGTCTCCCAAGGAGAAATATTGGAAAATGTCATGAATTTAAAAATGCTTTCAAATGTTCTTTGACTAGTATAAATATTTCATAGCAGAGCAGTCGCCCTGAGAAATCACTTTTACTTAACTTCCTCCACTCCTGGATCAAAGGCTCTCTAATAAAACTTTAGTTTGTGGTCCCCGTTAATGATGCCGGCATTGGTTGTACAGCGAAGGTTTCATTTATATGAAAAAGAATATGTGATTAAACAATAGCTATCCTCATGTTTTATTAATATCCAGCAAAGGTTAGCTTTGTTATATCGCATAATGTTATCAACTTTTTCTTTTTTTTGTGTGTGTAAATTTATAAAACCTAATTTTCCCTCTATTGTTAGCTTTATTCTAGATTCCAAGCATTTTCGAAATCCTACATTTGCATGTTAGAGAATTTAAAGACCTAGCTCGGATTTCCTGCCCGTGACATGAAAGCCAGATTTGTGAATTGAAAGCCATTCCTGACAGCTGCGTTCGTCTTATGTCCAGCAATGTCTTCATACATCTTTAATAGTAAATATGTCCACTGTAGATCGCTTGGAGAGAGGACAGTAATGTGCATTAAACTGGAATGGTTAGCACTCCACCCAGATAAACATTAAATGGCCCGTATCACTTCGTGTGACTGTATGTTTCACTCCCGCATCGCTTCGTATGACTGTATGTTTCACTCCCGTATCGCTTCGTATGACTGTATGTTTCACTCCTGTATCGCTTCGTATGACTGTATGTTCCACTCCCGTATGACTGTATGTTTCACTCCCGTATCGCTTCGTATGACTGTATGTTCCACTCCTGTATCGCTTCGTGTGACTGTATGTTTCACTCCCGTATCGCTTCGTATGACTGTATGTTTCACTCCCGTATTGCTTCATATGACTGTATGTTTCACTCCCGTATCGCTTCGTTTGACTGTATGTTCCACTCCCGTATCACTTCGTGTGACTGTATGTTCCACTCCTGTATCGCTTCGTATGACTGTATGTTTCACTCCCGTATCGCTTCGTATGACTGTATGTTTCACTCCCCTATCGCTTTGTATGATTGTATGTTTCACTCCCGTATTGCTTCGTATGACTGTATGTTTCACTCCTGTATCGCTTCGTATGACTGTATGTTCCACTCCCGTATCGCTTCTTATGACTGTATGTTTCACTCCCGTATCCCTTCGTATGACTGTATGTTTCACTCCCGTATCGCTTCGTATGACTGTATGTTTCACTCCCGTATTGCTTCGTATGACTGTATGTTCCACTCCCGTATCGCTTCGTATGACTGTATGTTTCACTCCCGTATTGCTTCGTATGACTGTATGTTTCACTCCCGTATCGCTTCGTATGACTGTATGTTCCACTCCTGTATCGCTTCGTATGACTGTATGTTCCACTCCTGTATCGCTTCGTATGACTGTATGTTCCACTCCTGTATCGCTTCGTATGACTGTATGTTCCACTCCTGTATCGCTTCGTATGACTGTATGTTTCACTCCTGTATCGCTTCGTATGACTGTATGTTTCACTCCTGTATCGCTTCGTGTGACTGTATGTTTCACTCCCGTATCGCTTCGTATGACTGTATGTTTCAATCCCGTATCGCTTCGTATGACTGTATGTTTCACTCCCGTATCGCTTCGTATGACTGTATGTTCCACTCCTGTATCGCTTCGTATGACTGTATGTTTCACTCCTGTATCGCTTCGTATGACTGTATGTTTCACTCCTGTATCGCTTCGTGTGACTATGTTTCACTCCCGTATCGCTTCGTATGACTGTATGTTCCACTCCCGTATCGCTTCGTGTGACTGTATGTTTCACTCCTGTATCGCTTCGTGTGACTGTATGTTTCACTCCCTAAAGTCACTGGTGCTGCGTGAGGAAATTTAAAGGCGCAGGATAAATAAATAGGCATTCCAAATGATGCAAGTACTGTAGCTAATCGTGCTTAGTTCAGCCGCCCCAGTTTTGCCAGCTGGTCCTTGCCTTCCAGATTTGGGTGAATACATTGTGTGGAAATAAATCCCATCAGTAGCAGTGAGTCTGGGGTTTGGAGACTGGGAGAAGCCTACTTTTAAACAAACTGATTTGAAAACAGTTTGATCAAAACTGGAAGAAGGCACTCGAAGACTCAAACTTCGACTGTTCCACAATCATGTCGCTTGTATTGGGTAGTCATCAGAATTATAAAGTTCTCCTTAAACTTGGTGGTCTTTTAAAAAATTTTTAATGTTTTTTGCAGTAATGAGTCAGGATAGATGACATGACTTTTTTATTCTTTCCCTTAATTTATGCTTTTCTGCTGCTTATTTTCACATTAAATTGGACCTTTTTATAGTCTGAGCTAATGCAGTTGTTCTATGGCACCACAGAGATGTCTTTATTTCTTCTGCCTATCCTGACTAGTCTATAACTTTAACACCTGACTAGTATTAGTCTGGTTAGTCCAATTAGTCCAGATATGGAAGTCTGACATTGTCACTTTTTTATACTTTTTTTTTATTTTTTGGGGCAAAGGTAACATCCCCATGATGTACTTGCAAACAAGAGTAATCTGAATGTACCTTTCCTTGTTATTATTATAACCACTTCACTGGTGTTTGCAGTTGCTCTTTCATTTTATTATGTTGATTGTGTATCTTGCCACCAGATCTTTAAAATAATATGGCAAGAGTTCCCTCCTATTATTATAATATATATATAATTCTTTTTTTGGTATGTGTTTACAAAATTTTTTTTAATATGTTTATAATGCCTTTTATTTTCTAAAATGATACTGGTTTAAGATTAGCGCCATAGATTCAATATCATTTTACAAAATCATGGTCCAAAGTGAAATATATTCTACCAAGGCATTCTATTATGGATATTTTTAATTAAAATGACTGAGACATTAAATCAGTCACCGCTAATTAAGTTTTCAAAGATTTACGTAATAATAATCAGGACCAGTAACTAGCGATCAAAAATTGAAAAAAGGCCTCTGATTACAGTGATTTTTTTTTTGCTATGCACAGTTTGCTTTTTTTTAATAATGCAACAGAAAGTTGCAACTTCAAATTAAATTAATGTATCATTATAAAGTAGTACCACCTGTTCGTTTGGGTTTTAATTACCTTCCGTTAATATGTCACGCATAGCATTGTGTACGTGTTCCCCTTATTTAGTTATTCCCAAATGATTTACTTGATTTTATTAAGGTATTTATATTTAATTTCTTTGTGGAAGCTACGATAGGGGACAGATTATATGTGCAAGCTCGTAGCAAAACTGGGCTTTATTTATGATGTCCTTTTAAATTATTCATAGCCTTACAAAGCTTTCTTAAAGACAACAAATATACAAGAGCGTATAGAATCAAGCAAAGTTTAAAAGGGCATTAATGTCTTAAAGGAGCGCCCAGACAGCTGGGGATTTTTGATATATAAAGGTCATCTAAAATAAGTGGATAAGCTGTATTCTCAAGGTTGTTTAGTTGTGTTACCCTTTCCCCATAATATTCTAGATTCACTATAATATAGTATACATTCACTTCCCCGTTTAGTCTAAGTTCCCCAATGTAGTTTTTGGTCTCAAATTCTACTATTTTGGTAACTTTGGATTTATCTGGTTGGAAAAAAAATCAACTTTTCCATAAACTTCTCTCCTCCGCACCTCTGTTGCATCTTAAACCTTTGCATAATCCTTCCAACAGACTGAGACGGTTTATTTAGCCATCTCATCCTCTCAGCCCCAGAAGTGAGTGTATCTTTCCAACCATCTGATTCATTCATTATCTTTGGTTACCAAGTCTAAAGTATTCTCACCTTTTCACTGCTTTAACCATTGACCCAAAACTGTCCCACCGCCTGGACCATTCATACCTTGCTAACATGTTTATTTAACTCTTCACATTCACATGATTATTAAAACTCAATCAAATCTCTTACCATCAATAAGGGCACATTAGTTCATTGTTTTATTTACTATACACAACCTGTTGCACTCCTGCCACACTCTTTTAAAGCTCTCCTATACCCCTGATTGCTTAGCTTCCTCCACGCTCTCATTATATCTTTTATCCCACCTCGGATGTCTTTCCACTCACTTGTTCACCATAAACTATTAGCCCACCTGATGAGAAGAAAGAGGAGAATCTGTCCCTGTGACTAAGCATATTCTTAAAAATCTTGACGATACTTTAATAAAGATACCAAAAAATAAACAGTTAACAGACAGGCCCTTACTGTAACTACCTGACTAGAACAGTCAATTACAGTAATTAACCCACAGAGCACACATAAAAAGGATTGGGGGACTGGGGAGGGGAAAAAATAACACATAAAAGTTAAAAGATCAACTGAGTTGAAGATTGTCCTTATAGAGATTACTGAATAACAGTATCTATAAGTGTAGCGAAAGATGCATCTATTCTACTACAGAATATCGTATATTAATGGGCAGTCTGCCAAAACTCAGTGTGTAATTTTTGCATAGACTCATAAAGATCACATAGAGCAGAGCATTGGTCAGCAGTCTCCAGTGGTGGTGTTCTATTACGAGATCTATGCGAGAGACAAATCTAATTAGAAAGAAAACCGAAAAGTCATCAAAAGCCTTGATCGGTGTTTGGACTGAAAATAGGAAGAAGCTCAGCTGCCTATTGGTAATGAAATTCTTGTTTATATGGAAAGTTTGTATCATAGAACTATAGAGTTGCCTAGCAGTGATATGCCGGTGATCAAGTTCTCGCTTGTTGGTTCAGTGGGGGGTACATTGATTCACAATGTTTTGTTCAAGTTCGATTGCCTGATAGTGATAGTCTTCTGTTATGTGTGCCAAGACTATAACTTGGAGCTGTAGAGTTGACTGAAAATAATATGCTAATGAGCAATAAATGGTTTAGTTAGTCTAATAGGAGGTGACCTAATATGTAACGTCTTTCGGCTGCCTGATGGTCATTAGATTGGTCTATATATGCAAAGACTATTCGTAAGAGCTGTAAGATTTTACTGGCAGTAATGTATTTGTAAGTGGAGAATAACTTATTTGCTTACTCAAAAGTGCACTAATTGGCAAAGACTTGCACACATATAGCTGCCTGATAGCAATAGGATTCGCACATACAGCTGCCTAATAGTGATGTCACGAACCGTTCGCAAACTTCCCGCGAACGGTTCGTGGCGACCTCCGGTCAGCTGACACATCCCGGCCAATCTCCAGCAGACCCTCCCTCCCAGACCCTCCCACCTCCTGGACATGTTGAAGGCAGCTTTGGTTCGCGACATCACTACTGCCTAATAACAATGGGATTCTCCTATGTAATATTGTGTCATAGATCTATAAGGTCCATGACTAAATATGGATAGTATTGAGTAAGATAGTAGGAATGGTGCCTTCATGGGCACCTTCGATAGAAAAGGAGTTTATGAGTATAGAGTCCTATTGACAGTATGGAGAGCTGAGCAGTTCCTAACCATCGGAAACTTCAAGTCCTAATTAGTTGTCCTGAAAAAATTATATATATATATAAATATATACCCTGATCGGTATATAGTTTCCCACTTTGGTCAAAGTGGCTATCAGCCAACAAAGTTAACAGGATACCTGGTTGACTACTGAATATTGCGGGCAGTAGAGTCTGAGCCGCAGAGAAGGTATCGTAGAAAGCAGGAAACAAAAGTAAGTATTGGGAGTGTGTCAAGCCCGACACGCGTTTCGCCTGGATTAGAGGCTCCTCAGGGGGCTATTTATTGAGTATAGTTCTGAAATGGAACACTAGCCATGGTAACCAGCAACATATTTCTGATATTGTTATAGAGGTGTATTACATCAACACATCCCAGTCTGTCATAGACAGACTCAATTATCCCGAATATGCCACCACTATTGTAGCTCTGCATTCATCTTGTATTTTTACTATTCGTATTAATGAACTAATAAATGTCTGTTGTGTTAGAATATTGCAAATTCTTCTCATTTTTTTTACGTGTGTGATATTGTCATTTCTTATTTTACCTGATGTTCATGTCTCCTAAATCCATTCTTAAAGGGTTATACCATCCAAAAATAGTGTTTTTATAAAATGCTGGTTTTGGTGGTAGTTACCACAATGCCAAGTTGTCCTGCAGCCCTGTCCTCCTCCAGTGATATCACCCCTGCTCTCTGGAAAGGGAGGAATGTACCGGGGGACGGCTTGAGGTAAGGACTTAGGGGAGCACAGACGGGGAGGCCACGTCATAATTGGTTGTCTGCATTTTGTGCACAGATAAAACGAAGCAAAAATATTCACACTATGTATATATACTTAACAATACCAGCCCAGAACTTTGTCTTATAATGCTGCCGGACTTACAGTGTGATTTTACATTTTTTACTGAAACACATGCACATACAGACTTCAAACACCATGACCTCTTCAAATCACTGAAGTGGTCATGGTGCTTGTTGTAACGCTTTAATCAACTTTAAGACAACTCTTCTTTTCCACTGAAACAACATAACATTGTCTTGCATTCCCTTGTACCAAGTCTGAGAGCACGGACACCTTTAAGAGCTATATAAATAAAATATACATACACTGTATACCTACTGCACTTACTGTACCTCCCTCAACTGTAATGTAACCTGTAAAGTGCTGAGTACACCTGTTAGCGCTATATAAATAAAATATACATACACCGTATACCTACTGCACTTACTGTACCTCCCTCAACTGTAATGTAACCTGTAAAGTGCTGAGTACACCTGTTAGTGCTATATAAATATAATATACATACACTGTATACCTACTGCACTTACTGTACCTCCCTCTACTGTAATGTAACCTGTAAAGTGCGGAGTACACCTGTTAGCGCTATATAAATAAAATATACATACACTGTATACCTACTGCACTTACTGTATCTCCCTCTACTGTAATGTAACCTGTAAAGTGCTGAGCACACCTATTAGCGCTATATAAATAAAATATACATACACTGTATACCTACTGCACTTACTGTACCTCCCTCTACTGTAATGTAACCTGTAAAGTGCTGAGTACACCTGTTAGCGCTATATAAATAAAACATACATACACTGTATACCTACTGCACTTACTGTACCTCCCTTTACTGTAATGTAACCTGTAAAGTGCTGAGTACACCTGTTAGCCCTATATAAATAAAATATACATACACTGTATACCTACTGCACTTACTGTACCTCCCTCTACTGTAATGTAACCTATAAAGTGCTGAGTACACCTGTTAGCGCTATATAAATAAAATATACATATACTGTATACCTGCTGCACTTACCTCCCTCTACTGTAATGTAACCTGTAAAGTGCTGAGTACACCTGTTAGCACTATATAAATAAAATATACATACACTGTATACCAACTGCACTTATTGTAGCTCCCTCTACTGTAATGTAACCTGTAAAGTGCTGAGTACACCTGTTACTGCTATATAAATAAAATATACATACACTGTATACCTACTGCACGTACTATACCTCCCTCTACTGTAATGTAACCTGTAAAGTGCTGAGTACACCTGTTAGAGCTGTATAAATAAAATATACATACACTGTATACCTACTGCACTTACTGTACCTCCCTCTACTGTAATGTAACCTGTAAAGTGCTGAGTACACCTGTTAGCGCTATATAAATACAATATACATACACTGTATACCTACTGCACTTATTGTACTTCCCTCTACTGTAATGTAACCTGTAAAGTGCTGAGTACACCTGTTAGCGCTATATAAATAAAATATACATACACTGTATACCTACTGCACTTACTATACCTCCCTCTACTGTAATGTAACCTGTAAAGTGCTGAGTACACCTGTTACTGCTATATAAATAAAATATACATACACTGTATACCTACTGCACTTACTATACCTCCCTCTACTGTAATGTAACCTGTAAAGTGCTGAGTACACCTGTTAGTGCTATATAAATATAATATCCATACACTGTATACCTACTGCACTTACTGTACCTCCCTCTACTGTAATGTAACCTGTAAAGTGCTGAGTATACCTGTTAGCGCTATATAAATAAAATATACATACACTGTATACCTACTGCACTTACCAATACCTCCCTCTACTGTAATGTAACCTGTAAAAGTGCTGAGAATTTTCCGTTAGCTTATATAAAAATATAATATACATACACTGTATACCTACTGCACTTACTGTACCTCCCTCTACTGTAATGTAACCTGTAAAGTGCTGAATACACCTGTTAGCGCTATATAAATAAAATATGCATACACTGTATACCTACTGCACTTACTGTACCTCCCACTACTGTAATGTAACCTGTAAAGTGCTGAGTACACCTGTTACTGCTATATAAATAAAATATACATACACTGTATACCTACTGCACTTACTGTACCTCACTCTACTGTAATGTAACCTGTAAAGTGCTGAGTACACCTGTTAGCGCTATATAACTAAAATATACATACACTGTACACCTACTGCACTTACTGTACCTCCCTCTACTGTAATGTAACCTGTAAAGTGCTGAGTACACCTGTTAGCGCTATATAAATATAATATACATACACTGTATACCTACTGCACTTACTGTACCTCCCTCTACTGTAATGTAACCTGTAAAGTGCTGAGTACACCTGTTAGCGCTATATAAATATAATATACATACACTGTATACCTACTGCACTTACTGTACCTCCCTCTACTGTAATGTAACTTGTAAAGTGCTGAGAACACCTGTTAGAGCTATATAAATAAAATATACATACACTGTATACCTACTGCACTTACTGTACCTCCCTCTACTGTAATGTAACCTGTAAAGTGCTGAGTACACCTGTTAGCGCTATATAAATAAAATATACATACACTGTATACCTACTGCACTTACTGTACCTCCCTCTACTGTAATGTAACCTGTAAAGTGCTGAGTACACCTGTTAGCGCTATATAAATATAATATACATACACTGTATACCTACTGCACTTACTGTACCTCCCTCTACTGTAATGTAACCTGTAAAGTGCTGAGTACACCTGTTAGCGCTATATAAATAAAATATGCATACACTGTATACCTACTGCACTTACTGTACCTCCCTCTACTGTAATGTAACCTGTAAAGTGCTGAGTACACCTGTTAGCGCTATATAAATATAATATGCATACACTGTATACCTACTGCACTTACTGTACCTCCCTCTACTGTAATGTAACCTGTAAAGTGCTGAGTACACCTGTTAGCACTATATAAATAATATCTGCATTCGGTATTTAAAGTTCTGTAACGTTGCTCGGTGATGGGTGCTGAATACTATGTTACAGATTTCTCTGTTGTTTCCAGAGTGGTGAATTTGCAGACTCTGAGACAGACATCTGCCATGGGGAGGCCTTGGAGGGACAGATTCCAGGAAGTATTTTACTTAAATCAATCATAACAAGTTTCCTTAGTGGCGGAGTGACAGGTTCCTCAGTTCTGCCATAAAGCTTAATTTGTCTGGTTTCCAGGTTCAGTCTGGGTTAAAGAATAGCAGCAGGTGACACTTAATGAGTGTTTGGGCCACAAATGGCAATCTGTAGCCGCACATTGTTTGCATTCTGCGAGCAGCGTTTGATGTCTGAGAAGCACCTGTCACATTCCTACAAATAATGACTTACTTGTTCTGTCAGGTCTGTTGTGTTTGAGAGGCGCTATCTGTCTTCATGACAGCACAAGGCTCTCGCCTTTTTATCCGAAAGCGTTTGTAACTTCTTCTGAAGCTTCAGGAATGTGATAAAAGTCACTTTGTAGAATTGACACCTCTGAGTTTCCTGTGTGTTATTTTTATGAATTCTGCTGCATTTCCCATTAATCTCTAGCGGTTTCCCCTTCCATTCACTGCGATTCTCATCCCTTTTATCGTGTCGTTTTATTGTTGGGTT
This sequence comes from Pelobates cultripes, assembly GCA_933207985.1. Taxonomy (NCBI): domain Eukaryota; kingdom Metazoa; phylum Chordata; class Amphibia; order Anura; family Pelobatidae; genus Pelobates; species Pelobates cultripes. The sequence goes on along the minus strand of OW240922.1, from coordinate 126,646,234 downwards.
TACTAGAAATGTGTTTGCTTTGTTGGCGTTTATACATTTGTCAGGACACAGTGCTGTATGTATAACAAGCGCGCAGAAGTGTTACAGAGTGCATTTTGCTGCCAGAATGGCTTCTCGTCTGGTGGCGCCCAAATCAAGTGATGCCTGTGCAGAATGCAGAGAAAATCAGCTGTACGAAGGATCCTGAACTCTCATTTGTAAAACGTATAGCTCATTTTGTGCATCTCTGCAACCTTTTGTA